>DWNR01002016.1:0-13830 GCA_018250455.1 Polygonus leo | reverse complement strand
TTGCTTTATTTTTGGGGTCGCCTTTAAATGTTCTAAGAAATTATCCTCCATTTATAGTCTGCATCGTATATTCTTATTCGTTATTTTCTTTGTCAGACGGAAAATTCATTCGCATCATTTGCTAAAAACAAACATCTATATGAACAAAGCTTTTAGACTGACTAAACTAACTTTCTCTTATATATCATATCTATATAAGTTATTGTCCATTACTTTTGGCTTTTAGTTGCTGTGATGGTGCTGGATGATCGAACGGTTCGCCATGTTTAGAAATGTTTTCATGTCTTCTATGAATGATATTTCGCTAACTTATTCTTTGATTCTTCCTTCCCTATATTTTCTATTTCAATTTTCCTTTTATGAACAACAAATAAGAAATTGCATTGTTTTCTTTTATTCGTGATGTTTTATTCATTGTGTTTATTATTGTTTTTGTTGGCAGAATTGCATTACAACATCGCGAGGCAACAAGATGAGAATACACTTCTAGAAATGAAACAGGCATGGGACAAGAATCTGCCTAACATGAGCGAATACTTAGAACACATTCTTCCACTGCTTAGGAATGCTTCTAAAGAAAACAGTAAGTATCCTACATATTATGATTCAAAAATTATGTGATGTCTTATTTTTTAATGGCTGAATCTATTCATACGGTAACCGTATGAATAATTTTTAACTATTTGTCCGGATACAATTCCGCTAAGAAGCGGAAAGATTCCGCTAAGAAGCGGAAAGATTCCGCTTGGCCAACAATTGACATTTAAATAAGTGTCATAAACCGATTAATCTTTATTAAAATAAATGTCAGTATTTATACCCGGACGATTCGTCCTAAATTATTCGTACAGTTATCGGACTAATAGTCACTTCGTTTTTTAATATACGTTTCCTATATATATGATTGAAGACATGTTATTTTAAGAAATACATTTAAAATATATCTAATACATACTCGTGCTTTAAATCATCAAATATACTCCCTATTTATATTAAATATTAGTAATAGTTTTGATAAAATAGCTTCGGGAGAGGGATCATGAAATCAAGATCAAGATATTTTAACTTTAAACCAGTGTCGATTAGCTTCAAAATTATATTTCGAATTTTAATTTTCATTTCACAAATGTCCGAGGAGAATATAAAGTCCGATAATGTCAATTAGGCTGAAAGAGATTTAATTCTTCCCATTAACGCCAAGCTTTGATCGACACTAATTGGTTTAAAATTCAGTCACTTCTAACGATCAGATTTTTCCCGGGAATTACAAATGTGTCGATTTTTACGACGCTTTATAAGGTACCTGTATCACTATTAGCTAACTTTGGTTCATTCGCTTTCGATACATTATGTACGTATAGTAGACTGTGTGTAATTGTATATTTATACTAGTAATAGTAATAATTGTCATAATGATTGTCATAATAATTGTCATAACGATTTTAATTTAAATATTGATATTTAATTCAATTACTAATACTAAAACCGTCCTGAGAATTTTAAACTGTCGTGCAGCTATCATAAAAAGACTATGATCATTTGAATATTTCAAATTATTTCAAATGTAGCTTTTAAAGTATTGAAGTACGACAATAACGACAACGAGCTTGATGATAAGTGACCTCTTTTGGTCACCATTTTGGACCATGGATGTTTGTAATGAATGACAAAATTCGAACGAAGTCTTGGTTCATATTAGAGGCTTCTATCACTTTAAAAATTGTTAAAAATAAAGAAAACAAGATAGCTGATAAATTGAGATACTGTAATGCCTTTATGACACAATTTTTACACAAGAAGTTACGAGCGCTTCATGTGTAAAGAGACCCTGTCGAGTGATAAATATTGAAGATATAATGATGTATCACATTTTCTTTTTACTTTCAAAATAAATATTACAAATATCAATAACGCCCGCTACCCTCCTTTTAGGAGTTGAATTTTTATGGCCTAAAACCTGGCTGGTGATCTTCTCAGCAAATCAAATGAAATATATAGTCAAATTTGCATCAAAATCCGTTAAGCCATTTTGACGTGATGCGCGGTCAAATAAACAGACAAACAGACAAAAATTCTAAAAACTGTTAAAACGTATTAAAACTGTTATCGATTCCAAGTATCCCCAGCAAAATATTTTTCGAATATTTTCCATGTACAGACTTTCGACCTTCTGTCGATGGATGCTTTATTACTTTTTATTTACTTTTGTTTTAAATAACAATGATACTTATGACGAACCTTGAATAAAACTATATATGGAAGACTTTTAGTTAGTTTAAAGTCCTAATAATTCCTAGTATTACAGTAGTACTGTTCGAAACTACTAATACACATGTTGCTACTGAGGACTAGGGTTAACTACAAATTAAACAACATAGTGATACAGCGGATGATTCACATATTACATCTTTTAGGTTACAACACAGTTGAAGAGTACTGGGACTCGCTCGGAGAGTATGAGGGCGCGTTGCTCAAGGCTCGAGAGATTTGGGACCACGTCAGACCTTTGTACTTGAAGCTACACAAATACGTGGCTCTCAAGCTGAAGGGCACAGACGCCGTGGGGAAGCCCTTGCCAGTACACTTGCTGAGTAAGTTAAACAATTATGCAATGACATTTGTTTTTAATTCGAATTGTTTGTTTTATCGTATTTTGTTTTTTATTCTGTATTGTGAAGTTGAATTTGGTAAACATTATTCACATTGCGGTAACGTTATTATATAACGACTATAATGACTTTTTGGTTAGGTATTATTGTTTTTTTTTTATCATACGATGAGTTAGATCATTTAAACTAAATGTTCTAAGTTGTACAAGGACTACTTTTATCTATTCCATACTATGCTACATCTTTCGCCGTAACAGTTAATATTAATTTGTGTATAGTGATACAAGCAAAATAATTCCTTAACGCGTCGCAATAGAGACAAAAGTCATATACACTCCACGACCCTCTAAGTTATGGCTACTAACATCCCAAAATTCTTTAAACAACTCACCCATAATTTATGACCAGCGATACGCGGGCTTCGCTAAATTCTGGAACTAAACGTAAGGCGATTTGCCAAAGGCGTAAAATATTTAGAGCGATGGTCCCGGGACGGGAATCCCGGCATTTTACTGTTTGAAGTTCCCAAAGGTACAATATGTGCCTTTTTCTATGCGTCAGTAAAATCTCTGATATATGTTTTTGGCAACATTTTGACGCTGTTAAATGTTGCTTGGATGAACGAAAAGAAAAAAATATACGAGATGAAATGTAATAAGTTTAGAAATACCGTTTACCCACTACTAATTCCAATTACATTTTTGAAAAATCAGGCCTGAATAAATACGTCATGATATTCATTAAAAACGGTATTTTATTAATGTTACAGAAAAGTTTACAATTAATTTATTGTTTTTTTTTTCTGCAGGATCACTCAACGGCGATGACTGGTCTAATCTAATAGAATTATTGTTACCACAACATCCTGACGTATATCTAAAACTACATACGAATTTACAGTTAAAGGTAAGACAAATACAAATACGTTACTTACGTATTTAATTTCCATTCTTCTATAGAACATTGTAATTTAAGAATAACCAATTAACAGGAACTTGGCGGACTCAAGCTCTATAAAGAAGCAGAAAAACTCCTCAAAGAATTAAACTTGGGTGAAATTGAGCCCGAGATTATGAACGAGGCACTTTTTAATGGAACATGCCCGACTACCATTGTGAATTGGTGTAAACCGAACAAGATCAAATTCGTAACATGTAAGGACGTGAGTATAGAGAACTACATGGAGGCGCATGAAATATTGATGAAGATCAAATACAAAATGATTACGGCGATACATAGCAATAACACGTACATGCTGCGAGAGGCTTCTCGTTACTCGGGTAAGTTTTATGTCTTTCCGTGTTTGTTTAATGTATTTTATAATACTTATGTCGTTTTATCTGATTGCGCGACGTAAAATAGGACTTGTGTACTTACTAGTCTATGTATGTTCCTTTATGGTTCTCTGGAGACTAAACACGTGAGCTGCTTTTCAATTTGTCTTAATCTTGCGAGTGTTACTAAAGATATAAAGTATTGTTTTTGATTTTTATAGTTATTTAGTATGATATAAAAGTTGAACAAAACTTCCGTTAGTAACACGAACAACTTCTACCTGTAGTCGATCGAAGATAAGTTGTTACTTTTAAAGCGATTACTCTTTAAATTAGTGTTTAAAAAAAAGAAAATTAGTGTTACTATTATACTATAGTAAGACTATTATAGTTAGGGTGACTGAACATGAAAATATGTATGATGACAGTGCGCTACGCAAGCAAACCTTACATAGGTTAAAATAGGGCTAAAATATGTTAGCGAATTTTCATAAAATTAAAAATTACCTCGCCACCTAAATACGCATTATACAACGTTAACACAAAACAAATTAATTTTCGAAAGTAGCACGATCACACTTTAATTCAAAATGTGTATTTTTTGTTCTAGCAATATACGAAGCTATTCCAGGTTTCGCATCTTTACTCTCATTGGATCCACATACATTGGATCGAGTTGGATTATATCCATTGGACAGATTTAACTACAATAAGAATCACCATCGTCTTGTGTTGCAGTTAATAATTGCGTTGCGAGACCTACCTAAGTAAGTTATTTGTTATTAATTTTCTTAAAACCTTATGACGCTACGAATCGGTACTAAATACTATTTGTTATTAATTTTCTTAATATTTAGTACTGATTCGTAGCGACATACGGTTTTACCGTATGTCGCTACGAATCAGTACTAAATATTTTTATTGGTGAGTCGTGAATTACATTTATCGAGTAACATACCGAACACATAGTAACAAATATTTGGATAAAACTCGGAACTACGCATTTTGTTTAATTTTCTTGGGATTTTTTTATTTTCTACCATATTATAGTTGTAATCTCTAAAACGGATTATGAACTTTTATGCCAAAAACATATTTTTAATATTTTCAGATTAAACTTTTATATGGCGGCAGATGAGTGGAGACTAAATGTTTTAATGGGAAAAATTCCAGCTACAAATTTAGCTGCGAGCTGGAGTGAATTTAGGAGGAATTTCTCGCTCATAGAAACATCTGATTCAGATATTCTTGGAGATCCATACGTTGTGTTCAATAAACCTTATATAGGGTAAAAACTTTTTTTAAAGTAGCTTGAGCGATTTATTGTAATAAAAATTAATTTTCTATGCGTAATAATATGGATTTTATTTTATTGCAGGAAATTCATGGGCCTAATTCTCAAGTACCAAATATATCTATCTTTTGCCGATGAACTGATTTCCGATGACTATGATTTAGTTAGACACGTTGGACAAAACAACGATCGTCTCATGTAAGATTTTTACATTGAATTTTATTATTGTAATTTTGGTGTTGTAGTTAATATGCAATTACAAATCTTGTTTCTATTATAGGGACACTATGATGCAGGGTTACGGATCAATTTGGCCAGAAATGGTCAGTGATTTACTAGCAAAACGAGAAAATAACCTAGAATACACTGGCCTTACAGATTACTTTAGATTTTTAGATGAGTATTTAGATAACCAATTAGATCCATCAAACGAGAACAACTATATAGAGGATTATAAAGAACCTCCGGTCAGTGAACCTCCTACTGAAATAATAGAAGTTCCAGAAGAAAATGAAATACCGGATGAGATGGAAATTGATCACAAACCAGTGGAGAGTCTAGATCTTAACGAAAATATTATCGACACGGGCGACGAACCAATTCCCAAGTTTAGTATTGAAACTTCTACTGTAGGAGTGCTAGAAATCAAGAACCCCATGGCAGCTGGCGATCAGAATGAAAGCATCAATCCCAAGGAAGCATCTTATAACACGTATTGGTGGATAGGTATAGCGGTCGGGTTGGCAGTTGTTGTAATTCTGGGTGCAATAATAGCGCGGAAACGACAAACTCACAGAAAATCACTAGAGAGGCAAAGAAGAAATAACACGTGTGCCTGATTTGAGGAGTATCGGTTCTAGAGAACCGATGTTCAAGACTCAAAGTTTAGTGAAATTGTGCCAATGCGTAATGTGTGGAGTACAAACGTGTAATCGTAGTTTATTATATTATTTGATGTTTTAATATTGTCTCTACTAAATAATTTGAGTCGTATAGAATCAAAGGCGTCTATCTATATTTTGTCAAAATTATGTATTTACATAAAATCATCTACAACAAAAATTGTAAATAAGACATCTACCACTTTTTACTGTCAATAATATTACACTAAAGGAATACCAATTAAATTTTTGTGAAAATCATTTCTTCACGTTGTCTAAAATGTTGAATAGCCGCCTCAGATAATGGATGATTCAATTTTTTTATGTTGTGTTGTGTCAAGTGAATTTAATTTAATCAAACTACGGTGCTCTAGTTCTATAAAAATTCCATTAATTTGCATTTCAGTTTTTAATTGTTTATTAATAATGTACGTTTACTTTTTATCGTTTGATTCACAACTGTAAAATAATTCTAGATAGTAAAGATGGAAAATATTTTTGTACATATCACAATTTGAGTAATAGTATGATAATGATTGTTACCAAGATAAGTGTAAATTCTAGTTAGGTGTAATTTTGCTGTGCCTTAAGCGTTTCAATTTCATAATAAGTAATATAAATAAATAAATATGATATAGGAAACGATAAATTTGTATAAAATTGTAATGTAATTTTTGTAAAATCTATTTACTCAGCTGTAACTCAGACCAAGTTATTACAAATTGTTTTATTTGAATTTCTTCTATTTTTATCCAAGTTTTGGAATATTTTATTGTCTATGCGGTAACCAAATGCTATATTAATTTGATGTTATGAATTTAAACCGATTAAGTTTTATTTATTTAGATTATAAAGCTTTACCGTTGGTGAAGCGTGAATTAGTAATCGACTGTCGGAATCGAAAATGAAATAATAAATGTTTTAAACATTAACATTGGGTACTTTGTTATAAATCCTTTATTTCTGGTATATATACAACAAAACATACATACATTAATAGGACTTATTAAAAAACATGTAAAGATTGATACTTTGGCCATCATAAGAATCTGCATCTGCATTCAATAATAGTACATAACTAAAGAAGAAGATCAGCCAAGGGCTGAAAAAGTCAAAACAGAAACATGTTCTAATTGTAACAACTAGTTTTTATCCTACAACTATAAGTCTTTGCTTTGTAAGTGCACAAACACGCTTTAGGAACATGATCGAAGAGCTGTCAACCATCAACGACAGGAACAAATTTGAAGCGTAATTTCAGTTTTTAGTTTTCAGTTTTCAGTTTAACGTAATTTCAGTAACATAATATATTGTCTAGGTTATAAAATATCATTGTAAGCGCGGGAAATCTTAAACAACTTATTTATACTGAAAGTAAAACCTATTAAGAGTTATAAGGTACAATCTCTTAGCGATAGTACTAATTTACCCTCCTCAGGGATTATTTATTTACCTAATTAGGTTAAAGAGGCTTGGCGTACTTATATTAATTATTAGCCCGGAGTTTAGGATAATGATAATTTATTATCGACTGGGAGCTATAAAGATATCCCAAGTACACCATTGAGATCATCATTGTAAATTGTCTAAAACTGTTTTCAAATAGTCTTACATACACAATCACGATAAATTTCCAGTTTATCTGATTTAGCTTGATCGGGGAGGTATCATGGGCAGTAACCTATCATCAGGTAAAATGCGTACTCGTCCTAATGACCAAGTTAAATATAGAACGAGTTAAAGTAAAAGATAATTCTTTAACCGACAAAAAAGCACCCTCAAAATCTGTGCAGTAGTAGTCTTGTTCAGAGCTTAAGAAGCGTAGTTGCCAGCTGTACTCATACGAGGAGAAAATCTTAGCCCTCAGGGATAGCAACTCATTTGTCAACCTTGAATTCAATCGTTGACCACAGTGATCACTTACTCAAACATTCACTGATCAGGTGGACTGCAAACTCGTTTTCTGCTCTAATACATAGATTAGCTCTAAAACATTGAGACATTGGAGTAAAAAAATATTGTGATGTATCACAAATAACAGGCGACCTTATCGCTTTAAAGCGATTTTTACACAAACAATTGAAAAAATAGGTATTACACATCACACCCAAACAGTCATACATACTATAATGTTAACATGTGAAGGAAACTACAATAGCGACTAGTACTAAGTAGGACTAATACTAAATATAGAAAAACCATAAAATTGAGAACAACTCCGTAACTGTTGAACTAAACATATTTGACGTGACAGCACCTAAGAATTTTGTTAATACCTTACCTGGGTCGCAAAGGATTAGGTAATTTAATTAAGTGAAGACCGTGTCAATCTTCTAACTTAACGGGATTGCCCTATTCTAACGCTATTTGATCCCTACAATCTGGAGTTAGGTACTGAAGATAAGATTTGTTTAACAAGTGGCTAACAGAATCTAGATTTCACGTAAATGTTACCAGGTTTAAGAATCTTTTCAGACTGTCAGTATTGGTTTCTCCTGTGTATACTTTTTTCTATCGTATAAAGATGTCAAATGAGCATGCCACTTCATGACCACAGTTACACTGCATGCAAGTTTGTTACTTTAATTACATAAATATACAATTGCGATCAGCTTCGAACAGTCCCTTGTGTGTTACTACATTATTTGTGTAAAAGTAACAAACGAGCATGCAGTCCACCTTATGGTATGATTCTATCTAGAATTAAAGTTTCAATATATTGATAACAATATCCATCTAAAAGTCGCCGAGGTTAATATTCCAGGGATTCGAAGCAGTCCGGGATTTGTGGGAATGGAGGACGAGTAGCGATGTCTCACTTAATTAAATTCCTTAATCCCGATAGAATTAGGTCACTATCTAAGGAATATCAGGTGTATCGAGAAAAGTATTACTGCTATATACTTCGAGAACGTATATTCTATACAATACAATTTGAAAATTGGGTAGATTTTTATTTGGTTATTTGATAAATTTAACGGGTAATCTTTGGATTGGCTGTCGTATTTAAATATGGCATTTTATAGCTTATTGAGGAAGATACTTTTTCTTGTTCCTTTTTATTTGACACACACAACACATAATAAGAATTAATATCTACTATGCATTCAATTTACAAATAACTACTGGAGGTGCGAACCTAATATCGAACTTCACACCGTCAATGTAAAATGCCGCCGTACACCAAAAACGAAAATAAATGTGGGTAGTTAGGTAAACATAAAAACTTCAAATCCACATTCAAATGCTAACCGTGCAAGAGGACGAGCGTGTGATAATGCCCCACTGAAATACATATTACAGTGTTTTCATATTTTGTTCAAACTTTGTTTAACACACACACGTACGCACATCTTCACGCCAAATCCCTAACGGGGTAGGCAGAGAGTATTGAGTGCCAAATGGCACGGTTCTGACATACTTGTCTAGCTTAAAAAAAAGGTAATATAAACTAAAATAAACTAAGAAGATCAACAAAAAAAAGTTTTTAAAGAAAAATATTGCACTAAATGTGAATTGTGTCACTTTCTTAAACACACTCATGATTTTGACAAATTTTAAATGTCTTCTAATAATGTAGTCTTATAAGTTTATTTTATGCAAACATTTGGTGGTCTACAGGAAATTAAATTTTAGTCAAATGATCCATTTTCATTAAAAAATTAAAAAGCTCTGACGTAAACTATAATAAAAAATACCTATGTACTTTAAATCATAAGGTAGATTAAGCAAACTTTAGATCATTTCCTAGTAAAATTAGACCAGGTAGACCCTCATAGTTTAAATGCTACTTAAGTTCAGTTGCATTGCATGGCTTGGCTGATAGATCCATTAATCCCCGATTACAGCCAGGTGTGCCACAGGTACCGCTGATGGATGACGACACCATCGCCTTTGGGGAAGAGGACAATGCTACCAAGCAATTTATGTGAGTTTCATGTGTCCAACAAAACATTTACGAAATATTACGTCTGATAGCTTTTTGGTTAAGATTCTAGCCATCCTGAGAATCGGAGTCTTGATTCGCTTACAAACCTGCGAGCCGAAGGTCTAAACTGCCAATGGAGCAGTCAAAAGTCTGTGGACTTAAAAACCGGCTGATTTGCTTGGTGGCTCTTTGTGCATGCTTAAAAGTCCACGGTCTAAAAAACCGCTAGTCCATCAGTTTGGTACGTTAATGGACGCAAGCCGACGAACTAACGAGCCAAAGATTTAAACCATTAGCAATTGATCACCCCTTACTCACTACATTTAGTAATCTGTGGTTACTGGTGTAAATAATAAAATTTTATTACACAACTAGTATTAAGTTATATATGTGGACCCCACATATACATACACCTATCAATTTTAATCTCTCAGGTTTTCTCCTGATGTGAAACTGAAGAAAGAGTCAATAATTTCTAATATACCTAAAACTTCCAAAAATTATAAAATACCTGCAAAGCTTGAAACCCTGGACCACAAATGAATGGCCAGAATTTTAATCACAAGGCTATAACAACTTTAATTATATAATGTTGCTATAAAATTCCAGTCATCCCTACATAGTGTTCTTCCACCTAATATTCCGGAGTGCGGCCATTGTGGTGTACATTCTATGTGGCTGGTTCTCCGAGTCCTTCATCGCCAGCTTTGTGCTCATCATTCTGCTGCTCTCTGCTGACTTCTGGACAGTTAAAAATATTAGCGGTAATTATGAAGTGGAAATGTAATACAATTATAGTCACACCAATTTACAGTTTAGCAAATAAATGTATATAGTTATTTAAGTTTTTGTTGTAGGTATGTTATAAGACAATATATGTCTATCTTTGTTTCCATATATTGACTGACTAACCAATGACCAATGCACCCTTCTACACCCAGATCCTAGACAAAACAAGATTTCTTGCATGATGAATCCCAAAATGATATAAGTTGGCGCTAAGAAGGAATTTTTAGAAGTTATTTCTTTAAATGATTAAAAAAAGAAATTTCGAATCTGCCTCATTTCAAGAAATCTTGCCAAAAAACAAAAATGATGAAAATAAGATATTAATGTCACCAAGAGCGGTTCTTAAATTATTTCATACACTTTATTTTCAGGTCGCCTCTTAGTTGGATTAAGATGGTGGAACTATGTAGATGATGATGGAAAGTCACATTGGGTCTTTGAATCCAAGCAGGTAATTAGTTTTTACTTTCTACTAACTGACTGTCTATAAAATCTAACATTAATATTAATCGAATTTCAACATTTATTTTTATTTAGGTGGTTTACATTTTAGAATAGCTTGGTCTAATTTATGTAAATATTTACATTACAGAATCGTGTGAACAGGAATGAGAGCCGATTGTTCTGGCTGGGGCTCATCCTCTGCCCCATGATCTGGTCCGGCTTTTTCGTCATATGTCTGTTTGGACTCAAGTTTAAGTGGATGGTAATTTTTTCTTGGTCTTTGCTTTACTAAGTTTTTGTTAGAAAGAGTTAGAAAGATTTGTAAAAAGAGTAATTGCAAGTAGGTGTTCAGAAGACACACATAAAAAAATGCTAGATGTAATGGTCATCGGCAAGAGCTTTAAGAAAAACCTTTGGAGTGGAAATGTTTGATAGAGCAAAAAACGACTTAGATTTAAAACACTAGAATATGCTCCATACAAAACGTAAACAACAGAAAAATTAAAAAACTTTTCTTTCATTTTTCCAGCTTGTGGTTCTCATAGCCCTGACACTGACGGGCTCCAACCTATACTGCTACGTTAAATGCAAGTTTGGCGCCAAGGAGAACCTGAAGTCGGCGACCACAGACTTCGTGAAGAAGCAGATCTTCCAGAACGCTACCTCCTTCATGTTCACGCAGCCGGCACCGCCTACCACGGGCAACACTGGCGTTGTGTGATGTAGCCCCGCACTGGCAACATCGATACCATAGACAAAGTGACCAAATAAACTACTGAGAAACCATCATTCAAACAGTTATACTTAATGTAACGAATGTTACCTTGTACCGTATGTACTTATATTGAGATATCATAAAAAAAATCAAATCATATGGAAAGTAATTTAAATATAGTGTTATAAAAAATATACCTACAACAAACGCACTATTGTAGCCAGTTACTCAGGTGGTAGAACTCGTGTAGTTCGACAGGGGAGATACCACCGCCACCCTCAAAATTCTCTGTGAAGCAATTCTTGCGTTTGGAGAGGCGTGGTTGCCGGGGCTATACTTACGAAAGATCCGAACATCTTAATCTTCAGGGGTAGCTATAAGTCTGTGGTAAATCTCAGGTACGATTCAATTGTACTTGGGGATAATTACAAATATCCATGGACGGCAGTGACAACTTACCGCGTTTGTTACCTTTATACGATAAAAAAAAATTAAGCAGCTTAATAATAAAATGTTTTCGTGGGGTATATTTGGTTACTATATCTACGACGTTGGTAACTCAAGCATTTGGTAAAACCAGCATTCCTTCATTAGTCAATATTTATTATTTATAATTTTAATAATATATTGTATAGTTTAAGTAAGAATTAAATAAACTTTCTATTATATACATGACATTTTAATTCACTGTTTTGATATCACGTGACAGACAACTATTAAAAAAATCTTTAAATACAAGTACAAAAAGCTCGTACAAAATGTGTCGCGATATTGATCCGGACTAATTTTCGAAAATACCGGATCGATTTGAATAAAAATTCGCAAGGATATGTAACTTTGTGTTCTGGCAGGACAACGACTGCCTGGTCCAGCTAGTGTAAGTATAAAAATAGTTATCTTCTAATTGACAAGATGTGTCGTTGATTTTTACTTTAAAATAAGTGCTGTGCCCAGAATTCATAGATACATACGAGGCAATCTGAATTTATCCTATATATTAATTGGACCGCCCATTATTTCTTCTTTCTATGTTTATAAAAAAGTAAATTGTTTAATATAATGTACTTAATTATCGATATCATATGATACTATAGACTAGAATATAACCTAGCCTATCAGATGAGCGGTCACAACCGGGGTTTTATTTTTCAAAATAATTGCATTAGAACGGAATTGCTAAGAAAGACGACATTTCGTATGTCAATCTATCTAACTAACACTAACGCCAACATATGTACCTCGTGGAGCGGTTATTATGTGAACATTGTATGCAATGTTGATTTCGTTCACCTTAAAACCGCTGTTAACTTAAAGTGTTGGATTCGAGAAAACGTGTTTCTTGGCAATTCCAATTCGATCTATTGGAATTATTTTCTGTAATGGATTAAAGACCTACATGAAATCAGTCTCGGGCGGGTTGTTACACAAACAATTATTTGGGATAGTTTCGTGAAAATATCTTGGTTTTACTAAACCAACACTCTGAAGCAGCAGCAAATTATATATGTAATACTGTTATAGGTAAATTAAAAAGGTTTTTAATAGTAAAAATGCAGCACATTAATCTGTAGTCCAGCTGTAAGTAAATGAAAGTAAATAGTCTTTGCAACGCGTGGAAAAGTGTAACAACCCCATCTTGAAGTCCTATACGATTGGTATACCTAACCTAACTTGTTGCCGTCCCCTCCCCTCCCCTCTCCAATCGAAACACAAGAAATATTTAACCACAAAGCGTGTTCTGACGGGTTTACCAGCTTTAAAAGAAATGCTTAATAATCATGCGTTTGTAAGGATGCTGTCCTGCTATCCAGACTGTTGTTGAAATGAAATGAAATGAAATGAATATTTATTTGCATAATTGTGGTTACAATAAGGATGGTTTCCATTAATTTTAAC
>DWNR01002015.1:0-13833 GCA_018250455.1 Polygonus leo | reverse complement strand
GAAAATGAGTGTGTGTGTGTGTGTGCCCTTAGTGCTCGAGTGCTATCCGTACTTGGCCAATTGTTATAAATTTTGTTCTTAATAACTACCCGCTTGAAGAGAATTCTGAATTCAGGTCAGTGTTGGTCTCGCAATTCGTTTAATTTCATTACTGCTTAATGGATTATTGTCTTAATTGTGGTTTCTTGGAATTGTTCTTGAGTGATAAATGTGTTTTTCTGTTATGTAAAAGAAAAACACATTTCATAAAATTGTTCGTCGTTTATTTCTTTAATACCTTTAAATTCACTCTCTATATTTACTTTCTATACTTTATTTACTTAGACTACAGGAGTATATGGTTAACTCGTATTTTGGTTGGCACGACACAACAAACGAGTCGAAACCGAATCGTCGGTGTTACGCGACATCTTTTTGCAGCGTTATTTCAATTCCTTCGAATTCACTCACTATATTTACTTTCTATACTTTGTTTACTTAGCCTAGTGGCCATGACTATATCGTTAACTTATAATTTGGTTAGCACGACACAACAAACGGGTCGGAACCGCACCGTCGGTGTTACGCGACATCTTGTTGCAACGCCCAGTCACGGATGTCATTTAATCGCTGTCAATAACGCACACAATACATGTTACAGTAGCATAATACAAGGCGTGTGCCGCTATCTATGTAAAAACATTGAATGAATTTTCACGTAAATAGTTTCTAGACGGAAGATTCAGCGCTACACTGTTTGCGATGTAATTTTGGTTTATACGGCGTGATACATATTCTGACTAGCGTATCTTTTGATGTAACTTCTGTACACAGTAGTGAAACAATATTGATAATATTGTCCAACAGTAGGATGTGATACTGAGTTGGGACGATAAGATAACATATATCTTACTTATATTAACCTAAAGTCAATTAAATTTATTTTATAGCGAGACCATACATTTTCGTCCTGGTCCTCCATCAGTAATAAACGTCACATTTCGTTCACGATTCGCCATTCTGTATTGGATTACGCTATTAGCTCCGTGGGCAGTGACTGCACTGCCAATGGAACTGTCGCTAATTGAAATATATCCAATGGATGCAACGTAATCATTATTAAGGGGAATAAAACAGTTCGAAGCTGAAATATTGAGTAAACAAAAAACATAAGTTTTTGATAAGTAACGGTTTTGGACCGAAACATTGAGTGTTCATTAAATAAATAGGTCAAGTTTGAGTCGCAGTGGCACGAAGGGTTCTGTACCAGCAAACTGCGTACACACTCAAAAGTAGCTGGTACTGAAAAATACCTGTTGCCGGCATCCACGCCTTTCCAACCGTTTCTTACCAGAGGAATAAAAGTGTAAAGGCCTTGATGGAATTTTTACCGTCATCATCATCATCATCGCAACCCACCAATATCGTACTGCTGGGCATGGTTCTTCTCTCAGAATAAAATGGCTCTAGGATAGGCGATGGTCCTCTCCGCTGGTCAAGTGTGAATTGGTTAAGTGCACTCACTTGAGTGTCTTTGGCTATCCCTTAGACGTATAGGTTTCCTCTCGATGTTTTCGTAAATGATAATTAAATTTTAATATGCATTAATCTTTGAAAATTCAGAGGTGCGTACCTGCGATTCGATCACTATTAAAATTTTAATACCACCTGGCAGATCCTGTTTTTTTTATTGTGTAAAGGTAGCAAACGAGCATGCAGTCCACCTGATGGTAAGTGGCGACTGCCGGCCATGGACATAAGTAATCATCCTCAAGTACGATTGAGTCATACCTAAGTTTGATTACAGATGCTTTGCTACCCCTGAGGACTAAGATGTTCGCCTCATGTATACCTAAGTATAGCCAGCAACCACGCCTCTCGAAACCAAAACATAATAAATTGCTTCACGGAGGATTATGAGGATGGCGGTGGTACCTCTCCGGTCGAACTAAATGTACCACCTTCCTCTAATGTATTCCTAAATGATAATTAAATTTTAATATGCATTAAATATTGAAAATTCAGAGTGCACCTAGGATTCAATCATTACTGAATTTTTACCCACCTGGCAGATCCTGGTCATAATAAAACCTAATCTCAAAAGTTTCCAGGATCACGATTCGCATACAAATCGACAGATAATTGAAATGCAGATAGCTTATAGGAAATTGATTCTGTGAGGTTTTTATACGCCCTTCGGATTCAATTAGAGGTGGTATTGGAAAGTAAATTGATACGGATGAGACGTATTATATTGCAAAGGATTGAAGATTGCATAAAACTGGGAAAACTGGGTGTTTTATAAAATTTAAATCGAATATATACACACCACACGATGTATATACGATGTATATATTCGTATGATGTCTGTAAGATGTATGTTACCGGGTACTGCCACGCATAAGCCTTCGGTTTGGAGTGGCAGGCTTGTAAGCCTTACACACAAGGTGAACACTTTAGTCTTCAGGGTAGCAACGCATCTGTGGTCAACCTCACGTAGTAGCTGTAGAAAAAAAGAAAGATTCATTTTCGTTACAGGAAAATATCCCTTTACATATAATACGAAGAAATTATTATAGGTGAGAGATTCTAATAAAAGATTCATACTGTATAACTTAATCCTTCTAATTCTGAGAGAAAACTACTAACCGCATTACCTTTATTGAAATATTAACTTAAAACTAAATATTTCACAAAATTAATAAATGCACCGAGGATTTAAAATTCAAAACCGAAGCTGGTAAATGAAACATTTTTTGCTTCAATACTTTCAACGTCCAGTTTGGAATAATAAAATAGTTGCAGCGTTTCACGAAGAGGAACTTAGTTCCGCAACTCGTGTCTTAATGTTGAATAATTCTATTCAATTCTATTCAAATTCACAATTCAATAAAAACTGTTCTGCAGTTACGCCTCCATTAAGACGGCCGGGGATGACAATTTGATCGCATTCATTACCATACTTGGCGTGTTTCATTCGGATCATAATTTATTTTGTGTAAGCACTTTTGTTGAATATTTTTCGAATATTAAATAAAATAATTTAATTAAAATTGAATAGGATTTTTGGAACAATGAATAAAAATGTATATTTTGAATAATTTAATTACAAGAAAATGCGCAACCTGTATATAAATATAACAGTTTTATAGAATGTTCTAAGATTATTGAAAAAAGATTCCTTAAGACAAATTAAAATATAATTCTTTCTGAAAATAAATTATCTATTTTTTTTTGCCTCTCTTTTCTTAATACCTATAAACCTTTTTTTATTGCTCTCAAATTTTCAAGACCCTACAAAACACGAAACAAAACTCTGTTTTTATGACAGCGATGTTTTTAATCCTTATCAAAACAAACTTTTGACATTCATATTTAAAACTGAAGTTTCAATGATAATTAAATCCACTTAAAATTGTAAATGAATTACATAATTCAATTAAAACTGTTCTGCAGTTACGCCTCCATTAAGACGGCCGGGGATGACAATTTGATCGCATTCATTACCATACTTAGCGTGTTTCATTCGGATCGTAATTTATTTTGTGTATAATTTGTGTAAGTTCAAATTTAATATAAATAAAATAAAGAATACAAATATATACAATAAATAAATGAACATAATATACACAACCCCTATACCTATACGTGTTTTACAGGTGTTTAGACTTAATAATTAAAAAAACCTTTCATTATTAGTATCGAGAGTCGAAACAGAAAATATTTCTCTAATTAAAAGTTTTTTCTCTTTTTTTCTCTTTACTCTGCTTAATAACTATTAAACCATATTTTTATTATTTTGAAACTTACGAGTATAAAACCTTACAAACATACTTACTTTACCTTTGAAGCAACGAAATATTTGGACTTTATGAAAACAAAAAATCGTTTATCAAAAACTAGAAATTGTTATCTGAAAGTTATATGTATAATTGACTAGCTGACCCGCGCAACTTCGTTTGCGTCATATAAGAGAGAGAGTGGGTCAAATTTTTCCTTTTCCCTTTAAGCCCGTTAGGCAATGAGTTTGAATAAAATACGAAGCATTTCTTTCATCAATTCTGTTAAATAATGTTTATGGAAAATTTGAAGTAGATTGGACCAAGGAATCACGTTATTCAACCAAACTTCACCGCCGTTTTTTCACCTTCTTCGGGGTAGAATTTCGAAAAATCCTTTCTTAATGCTCACTTACATCATGAAAGGAACCCCTGTACCAAATTTCAAGTTTCTAGGTACAGCAGTTTGGTCTGAGCGTTGATATGTCAGTCACTTAATCAGTTTTGCCTTATATAGATTATTATCTCAAAGTTGTATAACTTATTATTATCTGAAAGTTGTATAACTCATTTTTCAATGATAAAGAATTCCTCTAAAAATGTAAAAGGAATTACGTTACAGTAAAAACTGCTCTGTAACCACAGACTCCATTAAGGTTTCAGACATTATTATGACAATTTGATTGTTTCCATTATCATACTTATCGCTTGTTTCTTTTAACAGACTTGAAATCCTTTGACGTCTTTTATTTGAAAAAGTGCTTATTTTATTCTCATTCACATGAATAAATATTCATTCACTTTAAAAATGTTTTATATATGGCAGTGTATGTATTACGTAAGCAATGTAAAGTATATCCAATAATAAAGGGTCTAAATATGTTTAACAATTGGAAAAACTCGTGCATAGACATATAAAACATGTAACATGAGGAAAAAAGATAAATCCTGTGTTTTAAGAGGTGCAATAGAATAAAAGCAGGACATCTAAATAAACCTATTATCTTTCGTACTATATCTAGAGAATACGTTAGAAAGTTTATCATTGTATTCCTTGAAACATAAAACTGTGTCTTGGAGTAATTTCGCTTAACTTGAGACATTATGTAAACTTAAACATAAAATAAACTTGTAGCAGCGCATTAAAGCTCCTAGGAAATGACAATTTGATAGCACCATTATCGTACTTAGCATTGTATTCTTTAGTATTGTATGTCTTCCCGCGCGGAGCATCCGTGTTTTGTGTCTTTAAATACTTTCTCTAAGTGAAAAAGCTTAAGTTATAGAGTTCAGTTTGTAGTACGCCTAAGAGCCTTAGTTATAGAGTAGAGTAGAGTATATAAACCACAAAAAATTATCATGCAGATACATAATAATTTTTTTTGGATTCTTTCTTCCAGAATTTAAAAAAACATTATGATCAAATATTGAACAAAAATGTATTATTCTATAAAATACCTAATAAAATTTCCTTAAAAGAAATATTACATGCTGTAAAAGTGCAATAAAATCAAAACAGAACATTAAGGCTCCTCGGAAATAACAATAAATTAAATTTCCTTAAATGATCTATTACACCCTGTATAAGCGCAATAGAATGAAAGCAGAACATTAAGCCTCCTCGGAAATGACAATAAATTAAATTTCCTTAAATTATCTAGTACACCCTGTATAGAAGTGCAATTGCTTTGACACATTGAAATGATTTTGTAGTTGATTGACGAAGTTGGGTTGGGTACGAAGGGTTATGTTTTCATTGCACTCGCCGCATTTAAATTTGAGTCTTCTGCCTATAATTCTAGTAAACTGGTAGTGGTGCCAAATCGACTTATTATATTGGTACGTCTCAAATGAAAGTAGGACATGTAGGCATTACTATTGGATGAAATACTAAAACGTAAGATAAAATAATATAGTAAACCTTAACCTTCTATTTTATTCCACAAACGGTATCTCGGAGTAATTTCGCTTAACTTGAGACATTATGTAAACTTCAACATAAAATAAAACTTGTTGCAGCGCAACTCATTAAGGCTCCTCGGAAATGACAATTTGATAGCACCATTATTGTACTTAGCATTTGTTTCTTACCGCTCGGAACATCTGTGTTCTGTGTTTTTAAATGTTTTTTCTAGCTGAAAGAATCCTTAGTAATAGATGTTTTGGTATCTATGGATACGTAAATCTTAAAAAAAATATTATCTTGCTCTTGTACAAATAAAATAAAAATTAAGTCTAATACAAAAATGTAGTATTTTGTATAATGTTTAATTGAATTTCTTTAAATTAAATAGAACACCCAGTATTCCAAAAAGTGTAATAGAATAAAAAATCGGTACAACTACTGTATGAAATAGTAACACGAAAAAATATTATTGTCATCCTTGAACCATAAAACGTTATCTGGGAGTAATTTCGCGTAACTTGTGACATTATGTAAACTTCAACATAAAAATGAAATATTTTTCAACGCAACTCGTCGGAAATGATAATTCTTATCACCATTATCGTACTTAGCATTTGTTTCTTACCGCTCTGAAAATCGGTATTTTGTATCTTTAATTTTTTTTCTTTTATTGATAAATACAGTTCCGTTGGTACCTTATGGACAATAAATTCTAAAAATGATCATCCTGTATAAATATTCTTCTAGTATTTAAAAAGACATTTTGATTATTTTTTGAACATTTGTTTCTTACCGCTCGGAACATCTGTGTTTTGTTTTTAAATGGTTTACTAATAGAAAGAAACATTAATATTATAGTTCCGCAGGCACCCTTTGGATAGAGAATCTAAAAATTATAGTATGTAGTAATATACGAAAAAAGATCGAATGCAGTCGTCAGTCGCAGTGTGAACGAGATAAACATATAAATTATTAAACTCTTATTGTATGTGTGACAGTTCTGGAACACACTAAGGTTAATATTTTTGACAGAAAAATGGTCGAAAATTGTTAATTTGATTCTATTGAATCGATAAAAACAATAAACTTCAACCGTCTATATCTCGGTTCGAGCTGAGTTTACATGTTATATCAAATTTTGTTTGGTTTTCTGTATAGAATTGATATTTCAATGTTTCATTAGTGGCCGCTAAAACACCGAAGGAACCACTTCCCATACAAAAATGAACATTGTCCTTTCCATAAATAAACTAGAACACTCTGTATTTCAAAAATTGCAATAGAATGAAAACCGTACATTAAGGCTCCTCGGAAATGACAATTTGATAGCAACATTAACATACTTAGCATTTGTTTCTTACCGCTTCTGTGTTGTCTTTTTAAATGGTTTCTCTAACAGAAAGAAAATTGCAATTGGTAGCGAAATACATATTATTTTATAAAGTTTTTTTTTATTGTGTAAAGGTAGCAAACGAGCATGCAGTTGACCATGGTAAGTGGTCACTGCCGCCCATGGACATTAGTAGTCATCCCCAAGTACGTTTGACCCAAGGTTGACCACAAATGCGTTACTACCCGTGAGGACTAAGATTTTCGCCTCGTTTATAAGTATAGCCGGCAACCACTTCTTTATTAAAATTACTGAGCAACAAGTTTTCGCAAGCATATAAATAACGATATAAACATAAATAATGAATCATAGGACAAACCTATTTTCAACATTCACATATCTGACAAAATTGACAGGGATAACTATGTTATTGAATGGATGAAATCACTAAAACCACTGATCTGCCGGCGGATCCTCCTCACTATTCTTTTTGATCGAATTCTACAAATTCCATCAGACTTAATACATAATCTAGTAATAAAGTTTTGGCAGTCGGCTTAAATAGGTACGGTTAGAAAAATCAATATGGTAAAAAAATCCAAAAAGTTCCAAGCATAAACATGAAGTACTTCGTTCTTGGAAGCAAGGCATAATGCAGAAAACACGAAGCAATACTTCCAATGCATCTGGTGCCGGCAGACGCTCGTCAAAATATTGGTGTATTTCGTATGCATTAAATTTCACGTTCGCTCTTGCTTGTAAATGTGGAGTGCGAACGACTTTGTGTAACATTTTGTATCGAAAATCGGAATATATATCGATTTTGGCTGTCGTCCTAATCGCGGTTTGCTCAGTATTATAGGCAAACGAGTTAATCTTATCATCATCATAGTACATTATTGATACACTGTTGGATACGGGCCTCCTCTTAAACGGGGAAGTATTTTATTATATAATTAGCCGACCAAGTAAACGTTGTTCTGCCATATAAATCGCGATTAAAAATAGATGGTGGAAGGTGACTATTTAGGGTTGTATGTATTTTTCAATGCTGAATCATACAAAATAAAAACAAAAAAATGTCCGAAAAATAAAAAATAAACGGATGGACCACCGTTAACATTTAGGTGTATCAAAAAAAGATGTTGACCGATACCCAGACATGTACACAAAATTTCATAGGAATATGTCTGAATTTCATAAGATTTTATATATTACATATCGTAGGATCGGATACAAAATTATAATTAAAATAACAGTGTTTTTGCATGGTACCAAAGCCAAAGATATACGAGAATAAGGCAAAGCCAACTACGATGAATTCAATAAAGGACTCAACTAATAGGTACATCTAACAAAGCGCTTCACTTTTTTCGAAGACTAAAGCTACAGTTACACATGCTCATTACAAGCACGAAAGCATGCCACTTTTGAGAAATTTCTCCTTAATAACATGTGTATCGAGACATTGCTAATAATAAGCATGCTCATTTCGAGTTTGCTCAAAAATCAACAGTCGTGCGATTTTTAGGCATGCCTACCCGCAGCGCGGGTGGAAGGGGACATGCTTTAACGCGTCTGAACAGTTTTGCTTATTGAGCATGCTAATAAATTATTCTACACGTCTAGTCTTCTTTATCACGGATCCAAATTGTACTATTCCTTCTCTAAGTTAATATTTGTCAAGAGTTTCCGTTGGGGATTTGGCGTGAAGATGAGTATGTATGTATGTTTGTTAATATTTGTGTAAGGTACACAAATATTAACAAACAGGTTAAAAGTGGCGATATAAATTATCTATCATATAACAACAATTGCTTCACGTAGGATTATGAGGGTGGCGGTGTTACCTTCCCGGTCGAACTAAACGAGCGCTACCACCTGGTCACAACATATAAGATACAAATAAATGATTTGCTTTACGCCAAGGTTTACTCTTAAGGCCAAATGCGATTAGAAGACTTCTTATAAATCAGACATTGTTGCTTAAATCTCCAGACCCTTAAAATTTCAAGAAGATTAATCATATTTAAAAATGACAAAAAAGTGATTTACAAAAACCTTTTTCATGCTCTCTAATATCTGCGGGTTTAAACTTAGTCCCAAAAGTCTAGAAATCTTGACGATAATTAATTTCAATATTCCACACTTCAAGGTTTTTGAGGCATAAAGTAAAAATTAATAAAAATCATTGTTGAATAAATTTCATTTCGAGTTTCTGAAGTGTCAAGAATGAGTAATGACAGCGAATAAATGATAAACGTTTGGAATCGTCTCCTGAATATTATTCAGAAAGAATTTTCTAGATAACGTCTTTTTAAAATGTTGATCTTTGTTTTATTTATGTGCCTCATTTATACTTAATTTTGTATGTTTTATCATATTGACTTGGTATCAAGTAAAATATATAAATACTGTGAAAATTGGGATTGTTAATTTTATAGTATTTTATCGTATTATAAAACAATCGATTACTTTAATGATAAGAACGCATGGTCTGTGGCAATAGTGTAGCTCCACACACACACATACTTCACTTGAGGACTGAGATATTCGCCTCTTGTGTAACTTTATCACGCCTTTCTAAAACCAAAACACAATATTGTCTTCACGGAGTATTATTTATCCCTAAATATTTAATACTAGCTTTGGTTTATGTAATCTGAACATCATTCTGTACCGTATGATTAACTAGTTTCCGCCCGCGGCTTTTCACGGGGCTGTTCCTAATTTTGGTCTCCATTCCGAATTTATATATTTTTTTCGAAATCATTTGTTTCTTCTGTAAGAAATATTTCATAATTATGTCAGTTCTATATACATCCGTTCTATATTCTCTGATAATATGTGTACTATATTTAGTAATGATCGGCGGAGTAAAGTTATGAAAGCATCAGAAACAAACTTCTACTAATACAGTAGTAAAGATTCATTAAGAAACAATCAAGTCCTTAAAAAGGGAAAATCAAACAAAATAACTGTAAAAGGCAATTGTGTGAATTCTCAGCAAACAAAAAACTAGTCAGCCTTAAAAGATGGTTAGGGCGTTTCAATAGATGGGCGGGACCGCTTCCCTTCTGTAGAATGTCTCCGGGGAAAAATAGGTTCCCGAAACCTATAACTCACGTCCGATGGATTTGAACCGGGCATAAATTCTCGGGTACCTACGCGCAAATCCCTATACGCGGGTAAATAAGTTCGGGATGTGAGGAGAAACACTCAATGAAACTGAAGGGTTTTAAATATATTGACAGTTTAGTGTAATGGAAAGTGCGTTTATGAATACACCATTCACATCACTAAGTTTTTGCACTGAAAACTTCTATAGCAATGATGAGCAGGGCAAACTGACGTGGAATCGCCTCATCAGCCTCAGACTTTTTGTCTATAACTACTTAAGGAGTAAACTCAAATCGTGTTAGCTATTAACCAATAATTACATCGGTTTGTTCCTGTACACCGCTCACAAGAACCAATTGAACGCGCTCAGCGACAGTGCTGCGTGCCAAACTTCACCCCTCATACAGTCGCAAAAGGAAAACACGCATTTTTTTAAATATCTACATAAAGAACGGACATAGCATCATACGTCTATCCCAGACGTATACTTATTTCATATTATATTGTTATAGCTATCAATAAATTAATGTAATATAGGTATTATCTTTCAATTATCATAGGAAGAAAACCTATGATGATTGCATGAGTTATTTTTCACTTGTTCATTTGTTAGAAATTGTAATTCTGTTTACTCAATCGTTTTTAATTATTGTGTTATCCAGATCAATTTTGAATCCTACGGCTCCAAAAAATTGCTAGTTAATCTCGTCTACATAACTATTCCTATCAGTTTTCAATTTGTAGACCTTGATTAAAATTTCGAGCTAACACTTAAATTGTTGGCTCGAAATTTTTACTACACTTATTTTAAATTGCGTGGAAGTATTAACACCAGTTTTTTGTTTCAGGGTTCCTCAACGCGAATCCATCACCACACCTCAAAGCGAGAGTAGCGAACTATGGCTTGATGGATCAGATTGCTGCGCTGCACTGGGTTCAGCAGAACATAGCACTGTTTGGAGGCGACCCAACTAACATCACGCTCATGGGTCACGGCTCGGGAGCCGCTTGCATCAACTTCCTCATGATCTCCCCTACTGTTATGCCAGGTTTGTTATTATATTTGTCAAATACGAAAACCGACCTATGATCAATAGTAATATTATAAAGCCAATAAAGTAATATTGTTCTCAAAAAGTCAATCAATAGTCAGGAAAGATAGATAGATAGTAGTTAAATATATAAGCAATAATAAGAAGAGAAGTATGTTTTCTAAAGTAAGAAGTCCACTTAAAAATTACAAGAACTCAGTGTATACATAATCTTTATATAAGTGTTAAAAGCAGTTTTAGTAATTCTCTCGAAATCAGCTTGAAAGGCCTTGGGCAATTAAGGGCACTGAAGAGCGCCATTCATCTTCCAAAAATCAGGAAATCCAGGTCGTAAGGCTTCTACAAAATAAAGCGAACAACGCGTCAAAATTAACAAAGTTAGGCGAAGCTGATGCTAAGCGACGTTGAAAAGAATTTGCGATGGACTGAAAATTCGCAACAGTTTAGAAAAATCCGAAGTAGCCGAGGGAGATATTTCGAAAGTGTTCATTAAAAATTTAAATTAAGGAAAAAATATTTGATTACATTCAAGATTCAATGAAGCTGAAGCAGCTAGGAGCTGCAAGGCTGCTACAAGATAACAAGACAAAAGTTTCATTATCAGTATCTTTTCAGTTTCATTCACCGCGATGATACTAACAAAAGAATCATTATAATAGGGTTTATTTTTTATTTAATATGTAACCGTACGAACGATATAACAATATAGTAAATGCTATAGAATAATAAAACAATATGTTTTTCATCATCATCACAAATCGTTAAGTCAAGTTCCAAAGAGAAAAATAACATAAGGCCTTGCATAAAACAATTATGTTTTTGTCTCGGGACTAACTAATGATTTATTTTTATAATCGCAGCATGAAGACATACTGTATAAGCAAACCATCGGATGTACAGCAATGTATGTGTGCAATGCCGATTGGGAAAATCCTAATAGTTTTTAGTGTTTAACAAGTCCTTTACGTAATAAAATACTGCCTCCAGTCTTGGCTCTACTCTTCTAACTTTTGCTTTATTTGTGTCAAAGTCGTTACAGTCTGTTCGTTGTCATAATTTTTTTAAAGCTTCTTCAGATACCATTTAATTTTATAAGATAAGGTACTTCGGTCGTCAAGTACTTCGCTTTAAACTTTCCCCAGACGTAACAATGATTTCGACATGTAAGCGTCGAGATAAATGAAGGTCTGCTCATTACAAATTCATTGTTCAGCGTAATCGAGTGGACGACGAAAAAGGGCCCAAATCTGATGTCGTGCCTAAAATTTCGGTAACTTTTACGTTTATCTCTAAAAGTTTTATGTTGTGGGCTTAAAATATTACTAGCTAGGTGACCGAGCTTCGCTCGGATATTTTTAACTTCAGTAGCGCCATCTGAATAACTTATTGATTAAATCTAGGGCTTTCTACATAATAACAGACGGTATTACATAAAATTTAATAGTTGTCAAAATGGGTTATCAAAGTGATAAAACATATCTAGATTAATCTGAACACTAATTACATACTAATATATAAGAGTATACAAGAAATATGCAAGAATTGATCGTTTAAAGTATATGAATTTGTTGAACTAGTTCTGCCTCTGAATTCATATATGTTGACTAAGAAGTGAGTCCAGAAATACGGGATATCCAGTCTTTGGAGATATCCCTGACAAAAAGTATCAAAGTTATAAAGTGACTAAGTGTCAAATATCTTACAAAGTAAATGCTTGAGTAGCAATAAACGTACAAACTTGTAGGATATCAGTAGGATATAGTTCGAAACTATTTGAATACAAACACAATACATGAACCGACGAAATATGTAATTTTGTCGAGTCCTGAGCTCTCGACAATAGCAATAAAGTTCTGATTGAAAATATGGGATAAAGGATGAGTGATATATCAAAAAAGTATTATTTTGTTTATTTCGCGTATCATGTAAAACCACTTATGTGTTCTGATGTTCTTTTCATAAAGGACGTGAGTGAAGATATGAAATAAGATAATAAATTTGAAGATTACCTTTATATTGTTCGCTTCGTATTGTTGTGGGTCGATACCACCGCCATAAGCGTTTCAACCGCTTAGCGCATATTTATTACCAATTTGCGTTTCGATGTAAGATATGTAATAATTGGTCATACATATACGAGGAATCCCTTTATCAGTTTATGAATAGCACATCTGTATTCAACCATAAGTCGAAGGACAGTTAGTAATATTTGAGGTAAATTCTAAATCAAATCATTAGGTATAGAGCGATTGACCAAAAGTAATGAGTTTCCTTGTCCACAGGTTTATTCCATAGATCGATCCTACTCTCTGGATCAGCTCTAAGCTCCTGGGCGATAGTAGACGACCCCGTCTACTACTCCTTAAAACTAGCGAAGCATATGAACTGCAGCATACCAGAAGACATGTCGAAAGATCACGAGGTCATAGTAGACTGCTTACGGGACGCCAGTATAGAAGAACTACTCTCAATAGACATATCTCCTCCGAACTTCTTGACTGCGTTCGGGCCTTCTGTGGATGGTGTGGTTATAAAAACTGATTTCGCGAAGGATTTTTTAACTGCCTACTCGACTGGTGACTTCCCTAGCTTCGGACCTTTGAACAACATGAATCAGAACTATGTACACATGAAGAGAAGTGACAATGGACGGCGTTTGTTTCAAAA
>DWNR01002014.1:0-13833 GCA_018250455.1 Polygonus leo | reverse complement strand
GAACACGTTTTAACAGTTTTTAGAATTTTTGTCTGTTTATCTGTTTGTCTGTTTATTTGACCGCGCATCACGTAAAATCGTCTTAACGGATTTTGATGCCAACTTCACTAATCTGTCGAGGAGACTCCCGGCCAGGTTTTAGGCCATAAAAATCAACCCCTAAAAGGAGGGGTAGCGGGCGGAGCCGCGTGCACAGCTAGTAAAACATATTCCTAAATGAAGCGAAATTTTAATTACCATGCGTACCTATAGGTATTTTTTCTTATAAAGTATTAAGTTAAAAAGTTAAATATTGAGCCATTTATGTAACTAGTAATATTTTGGAGTTGCCCTATGATTGCGGAAAGTCCTGGCTGGTATCGTGTAAAACTAAACTAAATAACTCACAAGTTATTTGCTGCAGCTGACAAAATAACTGGCTATAGTTTCTTATTAGGTGTGGCTGTGGATCTTAGAGGCAGATCTACTTATATATTGTAGACTAACAGTAGTTACATAGGTATCTTATATAGATAAGGAAGACAGTCTAGCCATTGTAATGTTAGTTATATCTACCTGAGAGGTTTATGCAAAAGAGAGACTCGCGAAAATATAGATACAATAATATATAAATTAGGAAAAAGATAAGGTAAGGGATACGAATATGGGACGGATAAAGCAGGCGCAGGGTAGGGACAAGGCTAAGAATAATGGAATGTTAATTAAATACGTAAGTTAAACATTGATTAAGTAATAGTAAACTTAACATAGCTTTTATGTACTTAAGATGATTGAGGAATACAAAAAAAAAATATTTATCCCGAAGACACGCGTTGGATACGTCAAAAACCCTAATAAATATCAAATGTTTATCTAATATATGGCATTGGCCTACAATGCCATACCATGCAGAGGTACCATATTCAGTCATTCAGGATTCTATTTTTACATATGAATAACCTCAAGAGTCCAATATTCTCTGTTGGGTGAAAAGTGCCCTATTGTAAAAGTGGCACGATGCTTTAGGGTTAGCAGGAAAAATACAATTGGTTCCACTGCCATAAAGCAAAAGATCACCTTAGCCACGATCACAAAGCTACGTGAAGACAATACCTAAGAATATCTAAATATCACTCGCTAAGTAGGTACTCAGTCGTAATATATTTGTACTTTTCAGATTATTGTAATGAATGAATCGAAACTATGATTGTGCTGTTCATTAATTAAGTTAATATATGTCTAAATTTAACGTATAATTTATAGGTACTAATATTATGTATACATGAATTTATTAATAAAGAATGCTTACTTATATCTACTACTACGTATGACGTATAAAAATCAAAGTAGATTTTCTTTAAATAACATTTTCATAAAAAATACTGTCTCCCTATTGTTTAAAGCTTTCCTTTGTTATAATTTAATTTTAGCGACTGCATTCGCATTACGCATCGGCCTTAAGGCAAGTTTAGTGCGTCTAATGTGGGTCAGGAGGCTCGCACGCGGGAGAACCACTGTGTAACACCTACTATAATCCTGCTATACCGAATCGATCAACGCTATTGTGAGTATCATTTTATTTTGAGCTTTATCCAGTAGTTGCAAGGCTGAAATCGTGGTGTTTGAGGAGGGTTATAGCACATAGTAAGAATCGTGTCGGCCGTGACGTCACGGCCGTGTCGCGAGTTCGCGCGCTCCTCTGGATCGATATTTGGGTTCGGATTCGAGCATTTTCGTAAAAAGTCGGAAGAGGCAAAGTGACGCTGACACCACGTGCGAATTACGTAACGGCGATGGGTACAACGGCTCATTGACGAAGATTATTTGTGTAACGAAGCGCCGATACCATGATGCGCTCAACAAGCGGCCCTCCGATTGTCGGTCATTGTATAAGTAGAACGGATAATAAGCTGGTGCCTCGAAACTTGAAACACATTGTCCTGTTTATAATATATTTTTGTTTAACTGAAATCCATTGCTTTGCCATCCATCTTGCTACTTCAAGTCGCATCAACCTTATTAATTTTTTTATATTCCTTTATTTCAGTCATAATTTATATCTGATGTCTGGACAATTTTTACAATTTAGTTACCTACTTGAAATATTACGTTCTTTATGAATATTAATGGGTGTCCTTAGAACTGAAATCGGGATAGCCCGGTGAGAAATAATGAGATGGTTCAGCCGTTGGGGAAGCCATTTTGCACTGACATCGTCTCTAAATACTGAGGTGCAGGTTTAATGGAAATATATATCAGCAAAGCTTTACAAATTGATAGATTACGTTCTCATCTAGATAAGTTTCGTTCAATTTGCAATTTATTTTTAGATTTAAGAGGTTATGTTGGTACATATTTCTTGTAAAGAGATCGGAACGAGATAGACTCTATTTAGACTAGGCCATACTCCTTTAAAGTTGGCTATTCAAAAACTATATTTAAGCGTGTCGTATAATTCGTGTGGGGTTGGTTCGGACTGTATCAGCTAAACGTCTTTATAGGTTTACTACACCACAAACTAATTTGCGGTACAGTGGCGGTTTAATCGGTTCATAGCGGGAACAAGGTCATTAGACAAATTATATAGTTCGATGTTAGAAACACAGACTAAGTAACCAATAGACTTCTAATAAATAGAAATCTGTATAGTCAGTAAAATATATCTGACATTTTTATAAACTCGTTTAGTTCGTTCATCAGGTGCTTTGTGATGGTGACGATATAGACGAATCGTCAATGATTTAAAGTTTTCCTCTGGCTTTAACGCTTCAACTTTCCGGAGGGACGCAAAAGCGCTTTTCCATTAATAGGCTCTGCAATGATGAGTTTTTCGAGGAAGTCTTAAAGCTGGCGGTTACGTGACCAGTCTTCCATTACTACAACAAACAAACAAAGGTGCCACCAAGCAAACATCAGAATGTTTAGTTTTTTCTTAGAGGATTTTTACAAATCAAGAGTGACTACATAATCATATGTAATGTGGACACCGTCATAGCTATAGGTACATTATTAATAGCCTAATATTTTGAGGATCGATGGTGACTACGTAACAATACCTATATGATACAGCCACTTTCATATCTATAAGTTATTAACAGTAGGTTATGTTAGTTTGAGGATCGATGCGGTTCCAGCTAGTTACAGCTTTTTCTTACTAAGCGCAGTTGTCGACTTAGACAACCCTAATTTACAATAACCATAAAACCATAACTTTCAATAATTTCTGCACAGATAACAATCAATTGTGCAGTAGTAACACAGACTTGTGAAATAGTAGAGACAAGTATTGATCGTCTATTTAGTCTTTACCCTAATATGTAACTGGGTATATGGAACTTAAGCTATTTTTAGTTACTAAAAGACGCTAGTCACTTAATTATACAGGAATAAAGAAAGAATGAAGGGAATGGATCCTATACAGGTAGCTTTTAGTCGTGTTTAGTGCTGATGCGAGTACTGATTCCCCTTTTTGTATTAACCTAATATAATTTCGTTGTAACAATAATATTAGACTTTATACTTGCTTAGAATGGATTAGGTCCCTTGATAACAAAAAGTGTACGTTACAAAATCCATAAGCGGATGGGTTTTCCCAACGAAAGGGGGATCTAGACACTGAAAATAGGGAGTAGTCAGTAACTTATTTGTACATTTGAATATAGTATGTTATTGGATTATTTTTGGATGTGATAGCATAATATTCTTTAAACATTTTCTCAATAACTAATTTGATATTAAAATACAATAAGTTTAACCGTAAATAATAAAGGGCATGTAATGATTAATTTATTTCTCCATTTTCAAGAGAATACAAGAGAGTAAATGTAGATCGGCAGGAAACTGCAAGTACCCCGAGTACGTGCCCGTTGCCATCAAATACGTGCACTGAATTTTTCAATTATAAGTAGGCACTTACACGCGTTCGCCTCGCAACTGATTAAATTCTTGCGTCTAAAGCTGCCTTTCTGTACCTTTTTACTTTACTTTAGTACATACTTTGTGGTTTCTTTTGCTGCAGCACTCAGCAAGTTGTGTAAAACTTCTGCTATGTACTCGTATGAGTTCGTATCTGTGTTACACGGGAAGATGGAACATTATATATTGACGATATTAAAGTAGGTACTTCAAACAAAGGGTTGCCAGTAATGGTCTGTATAATTACGGCTTAGCTGTGTTTTTGTACATGTTGAATGAACAAATATACAATGTTTGATATCAGACTTTTTGAGTTCAACATTAAAGTAAATTTTACTCGTGTTATGATCACAAAACATTATTGTTTCTCCGTGGACTTCCTCCGAGAATGCGAAGATGCCTTTGATGAACAGTGCCTTTTAGTTTTTTTATTTTTTGTTTCTGTGTCGTGTAGGTTTTTATGATTATTTTCTCTCTGGTAATATTTAGTGACCGTATAATGGGTATATTTATTTTTAATGTGAACTTATTTGAAGAATCAGAACACGTGTAAGAGATTTGAGCCCTGGAGCCGGCTTTAGAGTGGCCGAAATGTTAACCATAAGAATGTCCCTGCTGATTTTTCACTTAGGGGATAGTTTATTAACTTTATTGGCATACCATAAACTGATATCTATGTAGAATCTAATTTTAACTTCCAAATAGATAACTGTGTTCCGAAGTCAGTTCGAATTAATCAATTATTCATAAAACTCTTTTAAAACAAAGTTGAGTATTCGCTTCTGGATAATCGCACTCCTAGTTTAATGCTGCACGACTCGACTTGAATACCTGCCTACGCAGTTTAGTCGTTCATTTTCTATAGTTGCTCCTTCTATTCTCCACATTGATTCTGAAGTTCTCGTTGTTAAATAAAAGGATCTTATAGCCCATATGATTCATAATGTAGAAATAGCACAAATAAGCTTAAAACATAACAATACAGTTTAGACATATTTCATTTGCATTTAAAATATACGTATGTAAAATTTTCATATGATTACTTACTATTACAAGTGTAGTTTGAAGATGTAGAGTACATGTATTCAATAAGCTAATTAATAGTAATATTTTTAATTTAATGGTGTTCTACGCTATGAAACTTAGTATCGTGTAGGTATGTTATACAAAAATCTATAGCATACTTCAGAAATAATGATACATTACAGTATGTGAGCTTGGAAAGATGCGTGAGCTTGTATAAAATAAGTATTTTAATATTACCATACTAATAATATGCGGTTTCTATCCTTACTTTTATAAAACTAGGCTTAATTATAAGACTTAAACTGTGGAAAAATGTAAATAGGTGGGAATTCCCAATTTGATTCTGTTTTTGTTTTTGTGTTATGTATTTGTATTTGTGAAGATAAACACACGCATAAATTAGTGGATTATGTAAATAGATTTTTTTTCGTTAAATTGTTTTTTTCTAACAAAATAGTCGTAGAAGTTATAGCAGTAGGTAGAAATACCCTGCGCTTGCTCATGACGCCTGCGTAGCCGCACCTCGTAGCGCTACGACGGTAGGCGGAGATGAAGTGGTATCAATAATTAGAAAGACACGGCCGCTGAAGAAACAAGCTTGTTTCTGAATTGGTCGAATCGTGCACTAATTAAACACTTCATAGAGCTTCAGTGGTATTTGATTATTAATTAAATAAAGCAAGTAATAGTGGCACGAATAAAGGTGGCTGATGCAAGGGAGTCGGAAGGAGTCGAGTGGGGCAGCTACTATAGTTTTAATTACGCATTTGTCACAGATATAATTACATCTGCATTAACCAAAGACGCCAGTATCAATTTAAGGCACGTTATTAGCTTATTTTTATTGTTCTGTCTTTTGGTATATTAACAAATATGGCTGACTATTACAATCCAAAAATAAAACTCCTAAGACCAAGATAGAGATAGACGAACTGTCAATGTAGATTTAGTAAGGCTTCATTTAAAAGCTTTCATTATTTGTTTACATTGTTATATAAAAATATAATAAAACTTAAGAATAAATATACTTTTATGGCACCAATAACAAAGATAAATATTTTTATACAAAATCTTCTCTTATACCTAACTAATGTACTTAAGTACGACAGACAGTACATACAAGTAGGTAGTTTTTATATTATGAGCAGCACTTACACGGCCGGCGCACCACTGATTAAATTCCCGTCTCCCGGGGCACATGCAATACACTGCCGCAGAAATATCTCCCCACTCAATTATGAAATGATTTCCTTTCAATACAGCCACTCAAGCTACTTAAGTCCAACTTAACACAATTTTTATGACCTAATAAGTTAATTAGGTTTTTCTTACATTCATTTTAAGTAATTATTTATTAATTATTAAAGAATATAATTTTAAACATAGGCTTTATGTGTTCATTGTATTGTTCTTATCTGTTTTGGTTCAACATGTATAATATAATTTTGTAATAATTGCTTTATTTACAATTTACGAAACTGTTACACATTTTGTCCTACACGAACCAACGACTAAAATGTCAATTTGTTCTTAATGTGATTTGCAAGGTAACGTCCAGTCAATATAGCGTCGTGAACGCGACGAGAATAGTAACGATGCCATACTGCGGCTATGCCACTAATGTTCTACTGCACTTAGCCGAGGTAAAAACTGCATCAATAGGAGGACTAGGGCAGTGCAATAATTGCATCCAGTTTAACCGGGTCCGATCGATGTGAGGGTATTTACCTCGCCGGGCGAAAATAATCCGGGTGCCGGTGATGTCAGAAGACGTTTTCAGTACGCCTGCGCGTCGGACGTGAACCTAAAAATGCGTGGATGCGCCTTCGAAGCCTCATTATTATCGCGATCGAGACGAGAAGCTTTCGCGTCTCGCAACATTCGGCCGCGTGTGTCGCCGCGAGTGTGTCAGTTTTATCAGTTTCGGTCGACGAGTACGTTCGCGGAGTGATCGGGGTGTTCGGTGGGAATCGGGGTGTCCGCAACGCCGCCGGCCGGCGGAGGCATGTCCTGCCGTTTGTAGGTTGATGGCGAGGCGGCGAGTAGCCGGGCGTCAGTCGGTCGCCGGCCCGCGTAGAGCCGGGCGCGCGTGTGCGAGATATGGCGCCCCGCGGCGGCCGGTGAGGCGCCGGCCCCGCCGACCGCCTCGGGTCGACGGGCCAGCCAGGCCGGGCGGACGCTCGTCCCACCATGTCCTTGCTCAGCGTCACAGGTAGTGTCTAGCGATGTTTACGCGCCACATTTTGTGAACGTGCTACGCCGCTTTGTGTCAAGATATCGGTTTACGCATTTATTCGCGGTCGTTATGGACGCGTATTTTAAGTGCACGTAATAACCGTGTGTCAGGCTGCCAATGGATATCTTTACACTAAGACAGCATGTTCTTTCGGCATAAGCATAAGTAAATTTAGTATTATAACCTACGTTGTAGAGACTCCCCTTGCTTGCTCAATATTACTTCACTCTTACGTATACCTACCTGTTTATCTACACCAGTTAGCGATATCTGATAATAAAAGCTGTGACATAAATTTCTATAAATTATGATTTTGACAAATGATTCTATTTATTTGTAAATATGCATATAAATATGCTAATATATAAGATCCATTTAGTTAATATGTGTGTTTAGGTGTTAATCAAATTATATTATGATTTTTTAAATATTCCCATTGTGTTAGGTATTCATAAATAGCAAAAAAAATACATTACATTGACAAAAATATAAAATGCTAATGAGTTATGAATATTAAAAAGGTAACCTTAATTATGCTGTAGTTTTCAGCACAAACTCTTTGTTCGTCAAGTGAGCATACATAATAGGCTATAGGCATTAGCTCCATATTGAGATTGATATCCGAGCTACTGAATTTGAACAATGTGAGCTTAATGTAAGGCGGTTTATTCAACGGCCTTACAAGCTGGCGCATCGTGGCAATCTTTACTATGATATAAATAGGTTGCTTTATACTGTAAGAGTGAAACGACGCCTTTGGCTGATGTAGGACGAGATCATGAGGTCGATCTCTGATAAGATCTTACTTCAGCCAACCACTTTCTAAAGTGGTATACAAGAAACTTATTACTGGAGCACTAAAACGATTTTCAAGAGTTGAAACAATCTTCATTACTATGATGATAATATTCCATGGTAACGGTGGATCGAAAACTTTGTAAAAATGGCAGCAGCAAGCATGTAACAAGTTGAACGACGACGAAAATGAAGCACAATAATCGTCTATTCGTATAATTTGTTAGCCGCGCTTTTCCCGAATATAGCCGTGCATTGCACTCGCAACAGCCGAGCTAAAATCGATTCACTGTTTAATTTCGCCTGCTGACTAAAATTCGTGGGTTTTCGCTACGTTATATCGTGCAATTGCAGACAGCAGCGTCTGCTTTGAAGCGCCGCTGATTAATTAAACGTTACGACAGCAGATAGTACGTAATGTCTTGTATTTGCAAAGCTTGCAATTTGTAGTATATTGGAAACTGCGTTTCTTAACAGTAATCATATCATATTGTACTAGTTTAGTTTCCCTTGGGGTTTGCACACAGAATGTGTCATATTTCCCTAGCTAAGTACCAGGAACAGGAACGGCAACGCGTTTGAGGAAATCTTTAGTTAGGCCCCAATTTTATTTGGGATATGACATACGAGTATTATAGATGCTTTCTATACGCGATTTAGTTAACGTGGATTGCGGAATTAGGTACACAGGTTAAATCCGAAAAAGTACCTATGTTATGTTATGCTCGAGGTAACTAACTATTGTTAAACCAGATTTGATCCAAATGCATTATAATTCCCCAAAGTTACCCAAAATAGCCGAAAGCGCTGAGCTTTTAGATGGCGTATCAATAACTCTTTGTTTGATATCTATAATAAATATATTATCTATAAAAACACATTTCTTTATTTGTTTAATACATATAGTATTAAGGAGTTGTACCTGAAGCCGATCGTAGATACAAAACCCGGAAGAAGAGAAATTAGTTTAGGTACTACATCTTTCAAACCAGAACACAGCAGTGCACTATGGTACACTGATTTAAGGAAGAAACGGTTCAGGTGATGATCTCACCAAAGGAAAGTAAAAGTAGATAGAGATATAAATTTATTATTATTTTAAATACTTATATACAAACTACTCAACTACTACTTTTATATGCAAGTTACTTGAAAAACCAATAAAAAAATAGATAGACAAGTAAAACAGCAGTTAAAAGTTTTTAATATTCTATTATTCTGATATTATCTAATACACTTGGTACCCAAGGAATATGGGAAAAGAAAATAAATATTATTTTGTGTGTTTCACAGAGCCAATTCAGTTTAGTCAGTGTCTGTCACACAGTCAGTTTATGGATAGATATTATTCGATAATCATATCTCATTGGGTATTATATTCTGCGATAATTTAAAAATTAATAATTTCAGTGGTAGCGTCAAACCTTTTCCCGCAGAGACAAAATGCGGGCCATAGAGTGCCGGTTTGCAATATTAAACACGTTTGAAAACGTAAAAGTAATATTTACATTACTAGCAGTATTTACATCGAAGCACTCTGATCTGAGATCACAATTCTGATTTAAAAATGTTGCTTTCATCTTTATGCGAAGTTACTTCTAAGTCGTGACTCGATAATAATATTTGAATTCATAAATAATAAATTTAAATGAAATCTTTTGCTTATTTTTTTAACTTAAGGTTCAAAAGTATTCATAATTTAGCTTGAACTGGTAATGTCATTATGATTTCATATTCATTTATTGATGATATCATGTGAAATAAGTAATTGAAATAGTAATGGCAAATTTTGTAAAGTTCAAATGGAATGTTGGTACGTTGGTTAATGGAAATATGAATTGTTTTGTATAATGTAGAAATGAATATGCATTCGTATACAATACATTCGATTTTTCTTAGATTGTCATGACAATCAAGGGAACAAAATAACACACCTTAACACATTCCATAATTCATTTTCCACGAGACTTAATATGTATAAATCCATACAATTTGTTTGATACTTCAGTATTTCGTTACTTACGTAATAAAATGAATGAATCCAAACAAAGTTTTATTTAAATGGTCCGGTTCTGATATACATAACTCTACGTCAGAAGCGTTTACGCGAAACGTAATCAAGGATTTATTTATCAACAAATTGCCAATCAATTGGCTTCTGTAAACAGTCACGTAACTGCCCAATTTTTGCAAAAGTTGAGAGGATAAACTGAGATTGAACTTCCATCAACCCATGGGTACTTGCTCTTTATTAAATTTTTCGTTTTTCTAAGTGTTAGGACATTCCCTTTAAAATTTCCATTTACTAAAATGTTGATAAATTCGCTTTAAAATGAGAACAAATTAAAAGAAACATTATGAATAATTTTTATGTCTTAAAATATTTCAAACAGATAACACTCAAGTGTACGGTGTTAAGTGTGTCAAGACGGACCATTTTAAAACGTGTCCCAATGTGCTGCGATGAGCAGTTTTCTGTTATTCCCTTACTTGAAAACAGTCTCTGGCGCTTTATTTATAAGTACTTTGTGTGCGCAAAAAGCCACGAAAACTGTAACTGTTCATTTCGTTTCATTTAAGATTTCATACAATATAAATGACAGAAAAAATCACAGGTAATAAATTGACGACTAGGTTTGTACCCGATAATTTACTCGTTTTTTCATTATATATTATTCTATTTTGCAAACAATATAATATCAAACTAAAGTTTCGCTTCATAAATGCCATAAACTTTATTTGTTTACTCAGTGTGAATGTAATATGTAATGTTACGCATTCGTACATACGTGTGTACAACTTACGACAATGTATTTTGGAAATCCCATTTGCGTAGCACCCGCGTAGCGCCTCTACGTCACTGATTGCTGTTACGCCATAATGTAACATATCTATATAGAGAGTTAGATAATAATAATACATAAGGTGGGAAAGATTCATACATTATTTTTATTTCGAAATCTCCTTTTGCAAATGATGTACATACTGGACTATAGCTATGACAACATAAGGATACAACTAAGTCGCGAAATGTTATGTATCTATTGCCTAACGACATCTGTGTTCTAAAGTGAAGTGCTACCTTAGGTTGATTTTAATCTTTGGATTTCTCAAGCACAGGTATTTTATCTAGCGTTCAACTATCATATCTCTTTATCAGCTGACACACAAAAATTGTTCTGCGTATTGATCGTATATATGAGTTCTACCTCTAAAACAAAATTATTGTAGTTACTAGCTGTGCCCGCGTCTCCGCTCGCTACCCCTCCATTTAGGGGTTGAATTTTTATGGCCTAAATCCTGGCGGGGGGTCTTCTCGACAGTTTACATCAATATCCCTTCAGCCGTTTGCACGTGATGCGCGGTCAAATAAACAGACAAACAGATAAACAGACAAACAGACAAACAGATAAACAGACAAACAGATAAACAGACAAACAGATAAACAAACAAACAGACAAAATTTCTAAAAACTGTTGGAACGTGTTCTGTTATCGATTCTAAATATCCCTAGCCAACTTTTTTTTGAATATCTACCATAGACTTTCGACCCTCTTTAGCTTTATTATATGTATAGATAAGGGGAACTTAAATGATTTGCATTCCTTCTTTAAGTTTTAATTTAAATTTAGGTAATAAATAACATGTTTCTCAAATATGAATAAAATAGAATAAATAAATTTCAAGTAAATTAGTCTTTTTGCAAGAAATTGGGGTATGGACACATATTAACTGTTGTTTTAAACATATTTAGATATAAAAATTTTAACATTTTAATTTGAGTTAACAAGCGCAGTTTTACAACCGTATGCCGCCAGGTCACGCTCTAGTGGGTCAGTGACAAGATGATACTCCACGCTTTGCTCCATTTTTACGTTTTAAAATAAAAAGCATAACTAAGATTTGTGAGCTCCATAGCGGAGGTATATTTTTAGCCATTTCATTTTATTTTTTTCTTTTTAGCCTTTGTATTTATGTGCAGATTTATTAACTGTTGTTGCTACACATTGACCGTGATTTTTAAAAGTAGGTTGAAAACCATAAATCACGGTCATTGAGTTATATCATGATACAAATCCAACTTGATGCATATTTGGAAACATTCTACAGAATTGTAATGGTAGATATATGTGCTGGATCGCCACATTATTAATATTTATGAGTGTAAGTTTTCCTTGGGGGTTTCGTGATACATTTGTGATGAATACTCATAAAACAAAGTTAATGTCTGTTGAAGATATAAATAATATTAGTTCAACAAGTTAAGAGTCTAGACAATGAGACTTTCAATTACACAGTGTGCTATTTATAAAAAAATGACATTAAAACCCGTATTATCTTCTAAAATAATGTAATGGTTAAAATAATTCGTTCCTAGACAACATTTGTTGGAAATCATATGCGTACACAGTAACCAATCATTTTATTTAAATATTTTTTGCTTCATGTAACGCCCATAGCTGGTCTAGTCCAGATTTCTTCGAAACAAATATTTGTTCTTGCAGAAAGATGTACTTTAGGCTTTTAATACGTTGTATAACCTGCGTATTAAGATAAGTCTTACATTGTTATATTGTTTCATATTATAATAAAGGTTTTACAACAGCGATAGGTTAGATAGATCACGTGAAATTAAATTAAAAGTTAATTATTGTACGGCACACTAAATATTATTTATTTCAAAATATTCTACGGCAAGTCAGTTTACTTCTATACATCATTAACTTATTTCTGTCTTACATCTGGGCACGGGTTTTCTCTGAAAAATAAAAATAGAAGATTTTGGTGAGAAGGCTACAATTAGCTGTGAAGCCAAGTGCTTTGAAAAAAATCATGAGTACCTTCTCTTAAACATGTAGGTTCATTATGTTTTACTTCCTTGTTATAGTTTTTAAAAACCATTCAACAACGAATATTGACATAATTTTGTAATCTGCGTGTTATTCATACCACAAGGGTGTTACGATATTGTCGATGATACGTGATATTGATTCGATACGAATACTACACAAATCGCAATCCGGATATCTGGAGTTAATAATTACTTTAAAAGTTTTTAATAACATCTTTGCAATAAGCCTCTAACTTAAGCTAAATTCCAGATTCAACTCCAACTAGCCTTGGCCTCGTTCCGACTAAAAACTAGAACCGAAACGTAAGAAGAAACCATTTCGTTTTGTACGTTCGTACCCGTGTCATAAAACGAAGTCCCCTTTAGCGAAAATGTTAAGACGTTTTAACCTTTCTAAAACTATAACATATACACATCGCAAAACCTACGCTTCGGGCTATTTTGCGTGGGCCGTGCCTTATTAAAGAGGGCGGGTATCAAAGATATCATAACAGCTAGTTAGATATATCTTTTGCCGGTTTTGCCATACTTTATATTTGGAATGTATATTAAGTTTATATATTATATGTTCTTTTATAAGTTTTTTATAAAAGAACATAGTATTTCAAATATTTTTTTATCCCTCTAAACGTAAAAGTCATGTCGCAAAAATTGTTCTTACATCACGTTTCCTACATACAAACCGCCTACCTACCAAATTTTAGTCATACAAGTCAAGTAATTTTTGTGATTTCGTTTTTAATGAGTTAGTGTGTCAGTCAGCTTTTTCATTTATGTACATAAGTAATGTTCACATTTTGACAAACTTATTCCAAGATATTTGAATATGTTTTATTTGTATGCCTACCTAGTTATCTTAGGTCGCCCACCGTCTTTTTGATGAATAATTTTGTTTGTGAAAATAATATAACAGTATCTTTCGTAAGTAAAATATAGGAAAGCATATTTTGATATTTTATTATCTAAAAGATTCATGTTTATCATAATTATGTCAGAATATTCACGAAATATTTTTTTATTTTTTGAGGCG
>DWNR01002013.1:0-13833 GCA_018250455.1 Polygonus leo | reverse complement strand
CCTGCCTACCATTCTGGGCCGCTGTGGTGGCCCACTGTGGCCAGAACTGGGGCTTCTTTACCCTCATGACAGAAATGCCGACGTATATGGCAAAGGTCCTTGATGTCAATCTGACAAAGGTGAGTATTTTTTTTATTTATTTATTTCATCTATATATATAATAAAGCTAAAGAGGGTCGAAAGTCTGTACATTAAAGATATTCGAAAAAAAAATTGGCTGGGGATACTTAGAATCGATAACAGAATACGTTGCAACAGTTTTTAGAATTTTTGTCTGTTTATCTGTTTGTCTGTTTATTTGACCGCGCATCACGTGAACCGACCCGACCCGACCGACCCGTGACCCGGCCAGGTATTAGACTATAAAAATACACCGGCGGAGCCGCGGGCACAGCTTATGTATAACACTACCTGACCCGGCAAACGTTGTTCTGCCATATAAAATATAAATTGCGATTAAAAAATTGGGGTGAAAATTTAGGGTCGCATGTATTCTTCACTGCTGAATCATTAAAAAAGAAAAAAAAATGTCCAAACAGAAAAGATAAATAAATAAAACAGTTTAAAAAATTAGGGATGTTGACCGATTCTCAGATCTACCCGAAAACACTACATTACACAAAATTTCATAAGAATCGGTTCAGCCGTTTTGAACGTATTTGGCAACGAACACCGCAGGACACGCGACACGACAATTTTATATATTAGATTTTTATTGACATTGATTTTTTATAAGGATGTATGCTTGAAGATGGTATCACAATCTTACATTTATTTAATTATTTACCTAGTACAGATGTATGCATTTATTCTATTCGAAACTGGCTATAAATGGGTTGCTACCACTAAGACTTAATAGGATCATTTCTTAGCTCAGCTCTTATAGTAAGTTTTACGATCATATCTTTACTATATATATAAATTTTTGTGTCACAGTTTTAGTTACCATCCTCCTTGGAAACGGCTTGACCAATTTTGATGAAATTTTATATGTTTATTCAGTAGGTCTGAGAATAGGTTGTTATGTACTTTTATACCTCTAAGTGATAAGGGTGGTCCACCCCTTTTTATTTGTTGGATAATTTTATTTTTATTTTTATATGATGTGGCATTTAAAATTCATACTAATTACTATATTCTACCCTTCTACCTCCGAACCCTATTAATAATAGATACATGTAAACTCGTATTTTTATTTGTGTGGCATAACGCTTACCGGGTCAAATAGTAGTAAATAAAACAATTAATATTGTATTAGTTAGTCCTCTGTATCCTTCAATGCCAACGCACTATTAGATCCAGAATTCTAAACTAAAGTTACGTTCATTTCAACTGTAACATAGGTTTGACATTTTGTTAATAAATCATTTCTCCGGAGCATGTTATTAATCGTGCCGTGAATATTAGAACTTAAACATTTAAGTTTAGTCTGTTTAAGGTTGTATATAGATTATTTTTTATTGTATAAAAGTTGCCAGGTGGTAGAACTCATGTAGTTTGACCGGAGATGTACCACCACCCTCACAATCTTCCGTGAAGTAATTTATTGTGTTTCGTTTTGGAGAGGCGTGGTTGTCGGCTATACTTAAATGCGAGGCGAACATCTTAGTCCTCAAGGGTAGCAACGCATCTGCGATTAATCTCAAGTACGATTTATTTGTACAAGGGGATGATCACTAATGTCCATGGGCGGCAGTGACCACTTACCATCAGGTGGACTGCATGCTCGCTTGCTACCTTAAGACAATAAAAATAGCAAATGAGCATGAAGTCCACCTGATGGTGACTAGTCACTGCCGCCCATGGATATCAGTAATCATCGCCAACTACAATTAAATGAACTATTATTAGATATTTAGTTTTGAAATTTAATCGTGTTTGGGGATGATTATGTCCATGGGCGGCACTGACCACTTACCATTAGGTAGACCTGCCAGGTGGTAGAACTCTTGTAGGTACCGGGGAGGTACCACCGCCCCTCTCATAATCCTTCGTGAAGCAATTTACTGTGTTTCGGTTTGGAGAGGCGTGGTTTCCGACTATACTTTCAAACGAGGCGAACATCTTAGTCCTCAAAGGTAACGCATTTGTGGTCAACCTTAGGTCAATCATACTTGGGGATGACTACTAATGTCCATGGGCGGCAGTGACTATTTACCATCAGGTGGACTGCATACTCGTTTGTTACCTTTATACGACAAAAAACTTGAAAATTTAAATTTTTATTTTTCAGAACGGCATTCTCTCGTCGCTACCCTATCTAGCAATGTATGTTCTCAGCTTCCCCATGGGAGCTATGACAGATTTAATCATTAGAAAAGGTTGGCTTAGTGTTACCAATTCACGGAAGCTGTTTAATTCTATCGGTGAGTATTTTTTTATTTAAAATTAGTTTTAAATGTTGTATAAGCTAATATTCTTTAATTTGTTTTCATAATCTTTTCAACCTGACATTATATAAATCTCATTTTTGGATTCCGTACCCATAAGTTTGTTAACGATCTTATTTGTGTATAGTTTCTATAAGCGTTAGTAGCCTGAAATAAATCTATCTTCTATACATATAATAAAACTAAAGAGGGTCGAAAGTCTGTACATGGAAGATATTCGAAAAATAGTTGGCTGGGGATGCTTAGAATTGATAATAGAATACGTTTTAACAGTTTTTAGAATTTTTGTATGTTTGTCTGTTTGTCTGTTTATTTGACCGCTCATCACGTAAAAATGGCTTAACGGATTTTGATGCAAACTTGACTAATCCAAATAAAATAAAATAAAAATTCAACCCCTAAAAGGAGGAGTAGCAGGCGGAGCCGCGGGCACAGCTAGTTAATAATATGTATATTAATTCATCGTAATGGTTCATACGATGTGGTATTTAGTATATTATATACATAGTGAATTAAATTTTTCAAATATTGAAAAATAGTGTACAATTGATTGTTTATTTGATCCAATGTGCTGAGTTGGGTGGACAGGTTTCTGACGTGTTGATAATTAAGTTTATCAACCATCACGGCATTTTTATCTCAATATCTTTAACATCTATCGTACAGGAAACTGTTGTACTCGTATTGTTTGTCAGATGTTTCCGCTTAATGAAACACATGCAATGGAGGTGTTATAAATACACGTACAACGTATGACTTTGCAATGTAATAGAACACGCGAAGGATGCAGACGGTCTGTTTATTTGTCTTTGCGATCTGCTTGGCCAACGTTTATGGACAAGAAGAATCGCCCCCGCTGCCCCGATTCGATGATGGCGAATACCATCTTCAGCATCCGTTGAAACGCGTGAGTGTTATCAATAATTTTATACTTAAAGTAATATTTCGATATTTGAATTGAATAAATACTAAAAACGTATAATACTAAAAAACACGATCTTTTATTACAATATTAATCTATATTTTGTGTTGGTTTATTATTGTTTTAAAACATTGGTTAAATGATCGAAGATTACCTTACCCATTACACAGTAGGTGCAATACAGTAGGTATCTAACTATTGATTTTGCTATATTGCTTTTTCTTCATACCTTTTTTATCGTATTAAGGTACCGAACTATGATGCAGTCCACGTGATGGTAAGTGGTCACTGCCGTCCATGGACAGCAGTAATCATCCCAACGTACGATTGAATCGTATCTGAATTTGATCACAGATGCGTTGTTGCCCCTGAGAACTAAGATGTTCGCCTCGTATATAAGTATAGCCGGTAACCACGCCTTTCCAAACTGAATCACAGGAATTGCTTCACGGAGGATTAGGATGGCGGTAGTACCTCCCCGGTCGAATTAAACGAGTTCTACCACCTGGTGAACCTCTCTATATTCAACAGTTTAATTTCCATTTATCATATATAAATATATAAAGGTAGTAAACGAGCATGCAATCCAACTGTTGGTATGTTAACACTTCCGCCAATGGAAATTGCTTAGTGATCATACCCAAGTACGATTCAATCGTACCAGAAGTTGACTACACACCCTTGAGGACTAAGATGGCCTCATGTGTAAGTATAACCGGCACCCACGCCACTTCAAAACGAAATAACCCCTGTCTCTATTAAATGAAAATACTGATAAAATGGGATCAATCACATTTGGTGTAAATTTGGGTTAAACGACGTCTCAATTGATTAAATAAATAAATAAATATACTTGAAAGGATCTAAAAAACATGCTTTTAAAGCACATCGAACTAAAAGTGAAAAAATAATACTTAATATAAACGAAAAAAATAATAATAAACAAAAATATTAGTACTATTGTGAAAAAAATCGTGGGCCGCTCTGTGCTATACATTTCGTATATCGAGCAACTCACGCTTTTTTCACAATATAACTAGTATTTTTTATTCATATGATCCAACAGGCGTTGTTCTGTCTTAACTATAAATATTGTTAGCAAAGAAGTTGTTGTTATAGTTACAATAGAAAAATTAATATGATCGTTAAGTTTTCTTGAATTTTCTAATTTTCCGCGCAACTTTGTTAAGATTTTCTTTAATAAGAACCATGTTCTGGCAATAATAAACACAACAAAAAAGAATAACTGAAATCTGTACATGCGTTCACGCGTGATGCCAATGCCAAGGAATATAGGGATTCATTTATATATACTTATATACATAATAGATTATTTTTCACATTTTTTGGTTGGATGTGCTTTAAAAGCGTGATTTTTAGTTGTTTCAAACTTTATTTTTTTTAGTTTTTTTTTTATTTTCAAGGAACCTTATCTGAATAATGAGATAAACTCATGAAATTATTGTATTTTCCCCGATCGTCGATAAGTGTACAAAGTTTGAATTAAAGTGGGTCGTAATAAAGGAGTCGGTTACATACATACAAACATACAATCATACATACAAGTGAAACTAATAAAAGCGTCTTAAAAACATATTTTCGCTAAATGTATAGCACAGAGATCACTATTTAGCGATAAGAACGCCTTTTGTGCCTATTTAACAAAATGCTTTAATTTTTATAAATCACGTTTTCGGTGCACAATAAAGAATTATTGTTGTTGTTGTTTTCTTAGGTCGCGCGACAAGGTATGCCCCCGCCACCTGATGTTGGCATGATGACTATGCCACCAGACATGCCGGAGTATAAACCGCAAGCTATAAATCGCAAGCGAAGAGAAGCTAGAGGCGTAGGCGGATCTATGCCAACAAGAAAAGGATAAATGTCTTCAAATATAAAATGTGGCGATTACTGTAACACGATAATAATGTCTAATGATATGGTATCTGAATTAAATACTTACTAATCAATGCAATATATTACGTTATTTTTTTGCCTTTTATGTTTGTCAATATTACTATTTATTTAATGAACATAGATCTACATAGTCCAGTCATTTTAGGTTTTATCTGCGGAAAAAATCCTAAAATCTAGCGGAGCTGGATTTTGGTATACAGCTTTATAACGGCATTTTAACGAAGATATGAAATATATGGCGTCCTATGGCTCAGAGGTCAATTCATTATAAAAATTATTTGTCATGCTATTTTCTACCCAAAATGCCTTGCATTTTTCTTGCAAAATTTTTTCTTGCATTTTTCTAAAAAATCAACCGTTTTCGGAGTAGAGCGCCGAGAAAGCGAGTAGAATGCATTCACAGCCATAGGTAGATATTCGCAAAGAACTGATTTTCGTGACCTTTTGACCTTTATAACTTTAAATTCAGCTCACAAAAAATTTTTCAGCAGATTGAGGCTTAAAATGCCTAAATTGACTGGACTATACTGACGTGTGGACAACTCATGTGAATTTATCTGCGGATGCATCTACCCGTGTTTGTGGACGCATCTGTTGACGTGTAGAGCGGGCATTAGGAGAATCATACTTAAATAGGTAATTCAATATTCTGCATAATTAGTTTCACAAGAAATTCTAAGAATGTTAAATTCAATTCAATTTTTTTTAACAATAAAATGCAATGTGCACCGTAAATAATTATAAAGAAGGAAATAAACCGAAGGGTTGAAAATGGCAAAAACAAATAAAAATCTTCAAAGGAGTCAAACATTCAGAGAAGGTTTTAAGTGATTCCAAAAGAAGTCCTATTCGTTTTCATGTTGGTTTTTTATTCAGTTAAAATAAGTTTGGATTTCATCGTTTTCCTTTCATTTAATTTACCATGTTTGTAAAAGAATTCGAATTTTAGCGGGTTCGAATCCCGAGTATGGCAAGTATATATTCAAAAATCTGTGTCAAATATAAAGTTATATATGGCGTCAATAATGTAATCATCTATTTAGGGAGTGATTCGAACTGAGCTTCCAACCTCTTTTTCGGAGGTCCCCAAGCCCAAAATTCCCCAGAAACAGTCTACTTCCAAATTTCTAACTATTGCATGTGAATGTGAAATTTCAGAAATCTAATGTAGGTTATTGTAGTGGCATAGCCTAACGATGGCATTGACAACTGTTTCAATCAAATAGTAACATGACACTGACAATCAGTTGTCAGACTTATAAAATAAATTGCTAATTACTCTTCATAGTTTTCTATACAAAAAGTCGAAATTGTTAATAAGAAATATGATGATAAACGTTATTAATTAACAAATAAACGTCCACGTATTTAATAATAATGCTAAGAAGTCTGAAGAAAGCCCCCATTGTGGTTTCTAACCTAAAAGGAAAGGTGAAATTTCCCGAGAAATTCAAGGGAACAATACTGGAGAAATGGGCGAATTATTGGAAAAATCTTTTCATAGATTACAAGCAGATGTTTCAGGATCTAAGAACTGATATTCAGGATAACCCTCGGAAAGCGTTTTATTGGACAACAGGCTTGGGGACCGTAGTGCTACTGGCGAAAAATAATCCAAATGAGATAGATTTCAAGGATAGTTTGAAGAGAGTTACAAATAACGTTATTCTTGTCAGTGAAGAATGTCGGAACCCTAAATCTATCGAACATCTCCGGTCAATAGAACAATATTATAATGAAGGATTGATCCACTACAGCAGTCTCGGGATTGCTTCAATTATGTACACTTCAGACTGTAACGAATCTTGTGATTTGTATAAAGCACATTGTTCTTATTTGAAGCCCACATACTTCAGTTTTCCGTCTAGAATAGTTGACTTCGGTTTTATGGGAAGATGGTGGAATGTGTATGTAAAAACTGTAAATTATGACATAAACTTTTAATTGCATTAACAATGACAACTTGGCATATTTCAGTGGCATTTTTTTTACAATATAAAAGTGTTAAATAAGCATGCAGGCCACCTGAGGGAAAATGGTTACTGCTCGACTATAAATACATACTAAATGGCAAACCTCACAACTGAGATAATTCCTTCTTGTATAACTGTAAGGATGTAGAAATTTTTGCATGGTACTGGTTATAATTTAATTTCCTCCTATAAAAAGGTTTTTTTTTGGAGATAAATCTATGTGGGCCACAGTAACCACTTCAAGAGAATACCAACTGATATTTCAAGTATGTGTTCACTTTACAATGACAACAGAACCATTTTGTTGCATTTTGTTTACTATGTAGAATTATTTTATTTAACTAACTACTATATTATAAGAAAATTGTTATGGTTAATAAATTAAAACATAGTTGCTGAAGAAAATGCTTTTATTCCGTTCCTTATTATTGATGCTAAGACAATATATAAAAATTACGAATTTTTTCTTCTCATGCACAAGATCTAATCTAAAATGTAAATGTATAACATAAATCAACACTAGTTCAATTAGTGGAAATATAATCTTGTAGAAAAACTCTCGTAATGTTCTCCCATTAATTAATCTGGTAAATAACATAAATAAACATATACCAAGAATAATTATTATCTCACAGGTAAGTACTGGTGTTTAGTCACTTGCTTTGTGGCAAAACATTTTTCAAGAAATCTTATGTTAATCAATCATTTTCATTCCAACACATGCATAGTTATGACAAAACATGTGGGTGACAGAATTAAATTGTGACAATTTAAAACATAAAAACCTTTGTGCTTTAATCTCATCATTAAAAATATATTATGATGATACTGAAATTATTATTCATTCATACTTAAAAAAAAAGTTAGTAAATCTTCTACATAACATACAAAAATAAAAACTTACAATTCAATGTGATTAAAATAAAATTATTGTATTTGTAAAAAGAAAAATAAAAAGTCTATGATTGCATACATGGTATCTATGAAAAAGAAAATACAATAAACATACATATAATAATATTCCTGCAAGTTACTGAACACTTCCGTATAAAGACCAGTAGCATTTTTTCACCAAAAGCAAAGGAATGCATGAATATTTTACGACGGATACATCACCAAATTGAAAATTTTCAACAGCTGATATTTGATTATACATCTTTATAATAACAATTTACAACCAAACTTACATACTGAAAAATGTGATAACGAAACAAGTTAACATATAAATAATATATTGTATATATCCTAAAGCACTGATGTGTATTGGGCAAACAGTGAGTAAATACTTATGAGGCTACAGTCTTACCGTCCTGTTGTGCAATACAACAAACTTCACAACAAACTGTACGCAAGTTAGTTACTATCTACAATTTTATTACAAATTTATACAAAACAATATTAATACAAACATATTAACTTTTACAACTCGCGCCTCATATTATTTCTTCGACGCAAGCAGTTTTGTGCTAGCATCGCTATTTGAGTATTATGCCTAGTTATTGAACAAAACCGAATGATCAATGACGAACCGAGGAATCGAATTATTAAATTATTTTGTATGCTGTACCAAGATATACACATGATACACCTTAGCTGCTTTGAATAGTATTCTATACGCATCAAATGTTTCTCTAGGCCCAGTAAATTATCGGGTTCGTCGTTAATCATCAACCCAAATAATACAAGTGATCATTAGACATCAAAGTATGTTAAAGTTTCTCCTTCCAAGAATAATCAGATCTACCTGTGTGTACTAGTAGCCCTCACAAAGCTATGATATACTAGTAATATTATAATTGGTGAAGGGTTAAATCTTTAATGTATGTACTTAATGTCTTCATATTTCACTTCTATTAACTTGGGTTCTATATATTCGGATGAAATGTCACCTGCAAGTGTAACCATGAAACATGAAATATTCATTACACAATGTACAGATAACAAACTTGGCGCGAGTTATACTGGAATAATTTAATTCATCACATTTCAGACTTTGCTTACAATTAAATAATACAATGAAATATGTATAGAATATAGATAAATAAACAATAACACTATATTAAAACCATTATACCCTACAGTGGCAACAAAGCTCCATCACAGATAAATTATTGGTTCTGATTCATTAAGTATTTTAAACAAAACAATTACACGATCGTTGTTTGAACCAAAGTACATTCATCACTGTTAAAACGTACATCCAAGTATGTACTTTTAATAACTATTTAATAAGTATGACATTTTAATAAATCGCAAATAATAATTCTAGTAAGTACAAACAGAAAGTGCATGCAACTATGAAACAAAAAACACCACTAAAACAAATGAACTGCAAATTAATTAAAACACAAAATAAACTAAAATTATAGTCCACTATATTAAGTCACATCCAGGAAATAACTGAAGCGGGGTTTGGTGTTGTAGCCGAGATACTAGAACTGAGGCGTTTTCCTAAATGATTATAATAGGTGCATCGATGCCATAAGCAAAGACACCTTCGTAATCTTCGAATCCGTCCTCGTCCAGAAAAAGGTCATCATCATCATCTGGGTAACAAAATAATGAAAATCCTTTAAAACAATGTTCTTCATATTATCAATCTGTATTCGCATTAGTGATATTTATACGCTGGCATTAATCTGCATTTGTGTCAAGCTACTTAAATTAATAAAATGCTATGTATTATGAATATATGTATGTTTCATCAATAGAATCCTTTAATTGTTTTAACTTATTATTTTGCATGTAGTACAAATCTAATAGCACTCGGATATAAGTTAATATATACATTGTATGCAGCGGGTATTAAATACCAATGCCAAATGTGTAAAGTGTATAAACATCACTAATAAAGTGAAATAATATAGTCTTCAAGCAAAGTACTACACTAAATAAAAAGCTTAAATAAATAATTAAAAAACAGCGACATAAGTGCGGCGTATATCTATGGCCGCCACCTCGCTGGTGTTTTCGAGCGTTTTCCGATCGTCAGCGTTCCTCTAGCGTCGACGCTGCGACAACGTCGCGTGCACGCGTCATTTATATCATTTGAAAAACAGGCGACGATCGCGTCAGAGTACACGTCGGAGAACCGCTAACGCTTGGAAATAACTCTAAAACGCCAGTGAGATAGCGCCCTAAGTACATAATGATATGTCCACACCAGTGCGCTTTCATGTTCATGTTGCGCGTTCCTTCGAAGCATGCCTGACAAACCATTACTATATTGCAAGCGCTAAAGCTAGTGTGACTACAAACAGCACATGTCTTTAGAGCACGCTGATCTGTTGCATACATATCTGTTTTTATCGAGACGCATACGTTTATACGGTAATTTGTAACTTGTGGTAACTATACTGCACGCACTGGAGGCAAGATGAATAGCAAAGCGAAGACACAAGTTGAACATGAAAGCGCACTGGTGCACACATATATTTATTTAATTTATAACTAGCGAACACTTGAGATATGTATTTTAGCGACTTCTTCGCGACCTCGGCCATGTCGCCAATGTCAAGTTAATTAATAAAAACCAAGGTTATCAATGAAATATAAATGAACTTGCACAGTAATAATATAATAAGGAACGGTTATTAAATATGTAGGCAAGCAAAATATATAGGACTTAGAGGAAATAAACGTTATACATAATACAGTGTTTTTAAGTTGATTAAAATGCGAAAATCCCTAAGGGCCGTATTAAAAAAGTTAACAAAGACTTAAAGTTGCACTCAAGATTGAGACCAATTTTGAGTGCAACTTTAAGTCCATTATCTAGTACTAAATCGCACCCACGATCGATCTTGAGTTCACTTTATTAATACGTCCCTAAATATCCTTCAATGACACAGGGTCAAGCGTTAAGTATCTTGTTGGAATTTGCTATATCAATATCTTAAAAAACACTGTAAAACATCATCAATTATTTAATGCACAATTTATATTTTGAGGATGTAGAGGTTCTTACAGTATTAAAATAATACTAAGTTTTTATAATAAGCCACAGATACAAAAAAAAGAATAGTGGTACAAAAAACTCATAGTCTGACAAAAAGCCAAGGGCGCAGGTGTAAAGTCGCTAATAAATATTTGAGTGTAGATTACGCCATAAAGTTAATTAATTATGAACTTGAAGTATGTTCACTACGCATTAAATATTTCCTTTATTCATGATAAGTGATAAATAGAGAAAAAGTCTTATACTACATGGGATTTTTAAATATTTTATATTTTTTTGTTTTTCGTAGATCTTTTTTTAATTTTTTTGTGAAGTTATACTTCTTTTGTTGCGTTTAGTATAGGATAAGAGAACCACGCGTGTCGTTAATCAAGTGCAACAATATCAAATTAGCTATAAAATATATCACCTGTTTTTATTTATATTATAAATACTATAACCAAGAAGTATAACTTCTTTGGTTTTCTTGTTTAGATTTTTCAACATCTTCATTCTAATTCCACTAATTAATATCCCTAAAGATTATAATTCATATATCATGTCTACGAGAAAAATGTAAAACTGCAATGCAATAATGAAGTGAACGACGTTGCTTATGATTCATGTTTCTCCAAATTTTTCAACTGTAAAATTATAAATTGTAGACGAAACCTTGACAATATTTTCCACTTCAATGAAATGGTCTAAAAAAATGGCATGGAATGTGTTTTGAGACCAGAATGACTGTAAATAAAAGGATGTTTAATAAAATAAATAAAAAAAGTTCCCTTATTTCATCCAAAGAATCTGTTACTTTGTCTTTCACAAAGTATTCAGTAGTTACTCCCTGCTTGTATTTCAATAACTTTCTAGAAATGTTATTTTGAAATTGAAATTCAAATACATATACGACTTATTTCTATGGCTCATGCATCGCTTGACTAAAATAATATGAATAACACATTGGTATATAAATAACTAAGGCCGCTAACGCATTTGCGATTTTCCGGCAAATTCAAAGCGACAATGTTGACGCTCGAAAATCACTCAAAATTGTATGATCACGACGTCGTTCGCGAATTATTGTAGTTTGATGTAGTTTTATTCTTTTAAAAAAGTTTATGCCACTTCATCTACATGTACATAATAAGCACGAGTATTTGATATATTTTGCTATATGATTTCCTCTACTACTACATATTTCAAATAGTAAAGACGTAATGTAAATGTTAAAATGTTGAAGAGGAGATCAGAGCAGGGGAGTTTCAAGTCTTCATTATATTTTCATTTTACGTAAAAACATAGTAACCGAAGTAGCTAACACATTGTTTATCGAAAGGTATGTATGACAAAGGAAGACAATTTGAAAGAAACTTGGGAACATTAAATAAAATAGGACTCGATTATGTTCGTGAGGCTTTTAAGTAGCTAAGTACTTTACGAACTGCCGGATGATATATAATCATACAAAAGGAGGTGCAAGTTAGCATTACATGCTATTAGACTCATCGGTTAGTATTCGGTAACAATAAGGGAATCAGGAATAGTAGTACAAATTAGTATTGGGTGTTGTGTGTTAGCGATGGTCGACGCCGATAATGTAGATGCTCATAGCATTACATTAGGAAGCTCCAAGGGTCCCCTAACGGCCGTCGGGGCGCCGGTTGAACGCTTGGGGGTTGAAAACTTTGCGGCACTTTTCGACCGCGCGTTTAACATCATCGTATCCCATCAAAGGATCCAAGCGCATGTAATGCTGATCGTTGAAGATCCGGTAGCACTTCTCGATCAGACTTTTGAACTCGGCGGGCCCGATGAGGTTCTTGAAGCACCGATTGTTATCGTCGTCTAACATGCTGTAGCATTTTTCGATCAGCGATTTGAGCTCACCGTGTCCGACGAAGTCGTCGAAGTCCTCGGGGTCGTACACGTCGTTCATGGTGTCGTCGGAGCTATCGTCGAAGACCTGGTCGATGAAGTCCGGGCGCAGGTGCGGGTTGCTGCGGTCGTCGTCCACGTCCAGCTTCAGCAGCGGGTGGCTCGGGTAGCTTCTCTGTGGGGCAAGGCTCTATGTATCGCCCACGGCCCGTGGGACTCGTGCACGATAGGTTATATACATACTGCCTACAGGGCTGTTATAAAAATAAATTTTTGTTCCAAAACTAGATTGCAATGTGCAGCATACTTAAAACAAAAAATATTTTTTTTTAATTCTCAATATTTAAAAAAGTTTACATCGATATCAATTCAAGAGATATAGCCCTGTGACGGACGGAACGGAACTTAATAATAGGTTCTCTTAAGTACAAAAAGTAAAAGTACTTTGGATTATTTTGCAATTTGACAAGAGATTTACTTCGAGTCATATTAATACTCTGTATTGTTGAAGTATTGCCAAATATAATAGCCTAAGAGCTCATGACACATTTAGAGAAGGTATAATACTAAAGTACATTATTTATGAGAAGCATAAATGAACTAAAAATATTGTGGTGATGTTCGGTAAGTAGATCCTACTACTGTAAATAATTAGTAGAGGGTCGCCAGTTTTCGTTTATGTCATTTTAAATTGTTGAAACAAAGTAGATAATACCAAAAAGTTACATTAACCATAATCGCCAGGTGGTAGAACTCATGTAGTTCGACCGGGGAGGTACCACCGCCACCCTCATTATCCTCCGTGAAGCAATTTAT
>DWNR01002012.1:0-13841 GCA_018250455.1 Polygonus leo | reverse complement strand
GATACCAAGTATACCTGCACTAGAGTACTTGCTGGCTGAGAACAAAGCATTAGCGATGTCTGCTGAACTCATCATTAGATTTGAAGCAATGCTACCTGGTATAGGTGAAGCAGAAGTAGTTGTGCTCGTTGATGTATTTGTCGAAGTTTTCTCATAATTCCCCATACTGCTGGTCAAATTTTGTAATGACGCAGCATAAGATGGAGGCTCGGGGAGTTTACTACCTGACAAACTGGCAGCTAGATTAGCTGAAGATAAGCCTGGAGAAAGACCGCTTAACATACTGTTAGCTGCAGCCAGACTTTCGAGGCTGCTTGTACCTAATGGTAGAGGCATGTTTGCTGTTCCCAAACCCAAAGCCATACTTGTCAACATATCTAATCCAGATGGGTAACTTGGGGGAAGCGGGGTGCTCGATTTTGATGACTTAGATGTCGTTGGCAACACCGGTATATTCAAGGGAGGAGTATCAAATTTATGTGGTGACACTGAACCAATGCCAGACGACACATTTATAGGTGGCACACCCGCCGGTCTACTTACCATCTGCTGCAAAGTGCTGACAGATGGGAAGTTAGGAATTGACGTGACTTGACTGGGCTTGGATGCCGGGATTGGTTGAGGTACGGCTAGAAGAGCGTCTAAGTCCATTTTGTCATCGTGTTCTGATGAGCATCCTAATTCGTCACGAATAAAATGCCACAATAAACCATCGCTTTGTTCTCGCGGGAATTTCGGAGTTAACGTGCATTTTAGTTTATCCAAAAATGTTATATCTGGTTTGAAGCTTTCTTTAAAATTAATAAATGTTTCATCTGCATGTGTGAAGTAATACTTAATGCTTTTCTTGATCTGTTCCATAGCATGCGTCGATAAATGACTGTCGTGTATCATGTTGTACTGCAGCAACAAAGGTCGAGGGTACTCTGTAGGTCTTTGTTCTGGAGGCGGCATCACCCAAAAGAATGTTAAAGAAGACTCCAAAACAGGACTCTCGGGGTTATATGGAGCTGAAAATGAATCAGGAATATTAGTAAAATGCTTTACCTTGACAAAAACATTGATTTTCATATAATTTTAAATTTCATTTAAAAAAGTACATGAAAAATCATTTGCATTTTTTTTTCGAATTGCCGTATCAATTGCACCATAAATACTTACAGCAAATAACCCCAACACATGGAATGTATGATATCTCAGAAGGTCCTCTCATTTTAATCTGATATTCTAGTTGATTATCACAGTCTCGTAAACTCGGCATTGCTGGGTTAGTGGGGTGTGAGTGGTACCATCCTAATAGAGTTAGTCCCAACTTTTCAATCTCTATCTGTATCTCTAACTCCACTAAGACTCTTGGCCGAGGATCACTTTTACTTATCAAGCAGGGAAATGTGTGTGTTATCATCAGATCTGAAAATTTTATTCAATGTACAGTAAATGTTAGGTTTTAATGTTGTACCAAAAATCGCAATAATTCGTAAATTCTTAATATATAAAAATGTTACGTCCATGCTAATCTTCAAAACTACTTAACCGATTTTAAAGACATTTTGCACATAATGTGTAACTTGGTCCAACTTGAGATAGAAAACTTCGGGCCTGATGGGTAATAGGATATGAACTAATAGAGAAAAAAAAAACATTATAATTATAACATTATAAAAAGGTAGCTTCAGCATTCAACTGCTTGCCACTTTATTATCAGAGTAAAAAGGATTGGTAGATGATAGAAGACTTCACAAATCTCTAGATTTTATTTTAAAGCTTGAAGATTTGCTTACAATGTTTTTCCATCATTCATTCAGATAAAGTAAACACATTTTACATTCACATAGAGAGAGTGTAAAACACTGCAATGTTTATGTGGAGGTTATGGATTAGGTTATGGGTTAGGAGCTCTATATCAAAACTCAAGCCAATCAAAATTTCTCTAAATAAACATCAAATGTCATCAGTCAAGCATATTGTATAATTTAAAGCAGTTAATTATTATCAACTTACTATGACTATTTAAATCCCATGTCCCTGCCAAATATCCATAAACTTCTTCCTTCTTCAGGTGACAATGAATGTCGAGCACAAGACATGCATTAGAACTTACTGAGACCAAGAATGGTTGGACTTTACCAGCCGAGGAAAATGAAACCGCCTCTATCAGCATATTGGCGTCACTGAAATTAAAAATACATTTTTAGAGAGTTTATTAAAATACAAACAAAAATTAAATTATCTTTTCTTAATCCACTACTTTCCTACTACTTACTTATAAACAAATTTTATTTATAACTATCTATGTATCAATCTAAAATGAGAGATATAATGTCAGATAGATGAAAAAAAAATGTTAATGTCTCTACGACACATGCAATATGTTAATGTTCATACAATGTGTGTACCACAACTTGTATACTGTACCACCTGCAATCTAATCTAATCAATCAATCTAATATAATCAATCTAATCAATTTCTAATCATCTCAGCATGAGAGCAACCTGTGGCACGTAGGCCTCATGCAGGCTGTAAGACTATACATATACTATACAGCCCGAGAGTTCACCACATTTGGCAATTAAACAATTCTTCAGAATTTTTAAAAGTTTACTACTCCGTACTTATAAGTTTTTGTCACAATTTAAAAAAGACTATGACTGTGACTTGTTATCTAAATGTGACATGTCATGTCATGTGTCCCTTCTTTGCTCTATTTGCTCCATTATACTGCCCTAGCTAACAAAATGGTTTCAGACTATAACTCTAAACTAAAACGATGTATGCTTATAATATTATCATGCATGTCGACAATCTCATGCACATTACTTATAAAACTTTTTAATATAAAGAAATATATTACTTACTGTTGCATCATTCTGTTGGGAACTGTATTATGTTTCATCACAATTCTCTGTGGAGGTGGTTCTGGTGGGCTTTCTACCTCCATTTCCGTTTCCTCTAAAAATATAAACACTTATTATTAGCTATTTGCTAATTAATAGAATATTCTACATTTTTCTGACATTTCAGGTTCAAATTGATTGTGTGCTGTCTGAAGGAGGTGTCAAGAGTCCCCGAAATCGGTGTGTTTATATGAGCAGGGTTATTATCACTCTGCTTCTATATATTGTACCCCAAAATATAGTATTGCCAAAAATTTATATTAGCAAAATGATCAATACAATGTCATTAATAAAAGTCTATAATTAAGAAACATAAATAAAATTTAGAATAAGATGAATAAGCAAACACATAATACCTATGTAGGAACATAATACCTTAGCAAAAACTTCATTTAGAATTTTTTACAATAATATTTGTTTAATGTTTTTACAATTACATTGAAAGAAAATTTAATACCATCACTGTGCATATTCTCTCTTTGTAGCTGTTTCTTTCTAAGATACGTAGCTTTAATTGTGTCCAGTTTTTTTCCTCTATATTTCACTGAAGCCCATCCACAGCCAGACCTCTTATCTGGATTTATAATTCTTTTGCAATGAATAGCCCACGCCGAAGGAGAACAGAAAATTGTTTCAGTCTCATGGGACTTTATTTTTCCATCTGGCTGAAGATCTCCCACAAATTTTTGTCCCTAAAAATATAATAGATTCGTTCAAATAGGTGATGCACAACAAAACAGGATGTATGTACATAAAAATCTCCATTGAGTTATTCTCCACACTTAGGCCTCCTCAAATAAGATGCAAAAAAAATCATTTTTTCAGAAAAGTTACTTAAAGATAAAATTAGTAACAGTAACAAAAACAAACTCTATTTTTTTTGTTTTCCTTTAACCTTTTAAACATATTAAGTAGTTTTTGATGTTTTTTTAGGTACATACCAAATATTCTATAGTCATTGCAGCAATGCCAGGCTCTAGCATTTTGTCCTCTAATAACATTTGCAGAGTAACACCTCTGCCAGGCATACACTTGCTTCCAGTTTGGGCTTCTGATTCCTATAAAAAATTATATTTTCATGTTTTTTTTTTTATTGACATCATAAATATTATTATTCTCTCTTTTGTTAACTCCATAACTTTCAAAATATATTTCTAAAGTCAAGCTCAAGTACATCTCCCTCATAAAATCCCTCTATATTACACCGTTACCTCATTACAATAGAGTGGAAAATCATTTATAAATTACTAACAAGAGATAAAAAATAAGGTTAATAAAAAAATCATTTAAGAAGACATTTAACTTTACATCAAGTGCAATCCTCGTAAGATAGGGAACCTTCCTTATGTCTTATTTCATTTAGCCATGCCTACATTTTTTTACAAGCTTTTAAATAATAGCACTTCCTGACACTTTTCAGCAAGCATAACTTAATTGACTGATTTTTATATAAGTTAATTAAGGGACTTTTATAAACTATATTAACTCAGCCAAACAAATTGTTAGAGCCAACCAACTCCCAGATATAAAAAACCCTGCAGCTTTGAATATGACCAATGCCCCACATTTTCTAAGTATCCTGGGATCTTGACTTATAGGATGGAAAGAATGAATCAGTACATACATTTAAAAAAACTGCTTAATTACCAATTGTGATGTGTATACACAAACATTTTAGAGTGATTGCTCTAAAATGGTGTAAATTAAAAAAAATGATGAATTAATTAACAACCTCATCAGTATATTCCTCTCCGCTTCCTGTCTCTTCTTTATCGTCCTCTGCATTTTCTTTACTAACTTCTGTAGGTTTTTCGATTTTAGTCTCTTCGACGGAAGTATTTCCAATTGTCTCCAAGTTCTCTGGCGCTGTGTTGTTACTATACACATTTGTACCGGACATAAGCGCTGCCGCTAAATGAGATGTTTGTAAATCCATTTTGATATAATTTGTAAAAGGGAGTCAATTATGCCTCTACACTGCCACTCATTATATATTTACGATAAAAGAATGCAGAATATAGTAATACATGGGAAAATGTTATATCTTTGACTTGATTGATTATTGCGAAAGAAAATACAATTTATCAAACCAAATCGTTTAATACTGTATATGTATACCAATAATATTGATTGTATTGTAACTTTTTATTTATAATAATCACGGCTTTCACAGATTAACCGCAACCCGCAATTTGACGCAAAAAGATTGTTTTCCTGTATAAGAGTATATTATTATACTCTTTAAGATTGTTGACTGGATTGACGTTAGGGATGGCAATGCGAGATCGGTATCATAGATATAATTATTAATCGCAAATTCTTTTTTTGGGCAAACTATATATTTAAATCAATTTTAAGGTGTAAATAACGTCAGATAACGCATCGATCGCAGACACCCGAAAATCAGGATTTAATTTTGTATTGTAATAAATATGTATCATTATATTATTTTTGTAAAAAACTTAAAAATATCTGTTAGAAAGATGATAAGAATATTAATGCGAGGCGATGTGGATGAATAATTTATTTCCCACGCTTGAAATAAATGAATCAGAGTACTAAGTACATATATCTGTGAATCAGAGGTTCAGAGGATTTAATTAACCTCTGACGTCTCGCATCGAACGTCGAATGAACCTTTTTTATCGTCTTAAGGTAGCAAACGAGCATGCAGTCCACCTGATGGTAAGTGGTCACTGCCGCCCATGGACATTAATGATTATCCTCGAGCACGATTAAATTTTACTTAAGGTTGACCACATATGCTACCCTTGAGGACTAAACTGTTCACCTCGCGTTAAAGTATAACCGGCAACCACGCCTCTCCAAACCGAAACACAATAAATTGCTTTACGGAGGATCATGAGGGTGGCAGTAGTACCTCCCCGGTCGAACTACATGAGTTCTACTACCTGCCTTTACCACCGAACTTTATAATTATGTACTAAATAAACAAAGGAACACTACTTTTTTACTTGGCTAGGTGATAGATAGTGACAATAGCAGTAGCCACGGCACTATTATAGTAGGAATTCTTGATGCTGAGGAGCAAACTTTTTGATTACGAAACATTTAACGCAGCGTGTGAGATGGACTAATTGCGTGGCGACCCCTCGCGCGCTTCATACTCAGCGAAGTTTTAAAGTGGAACAGATGTTTATCTTCGTTATAAAATATGTCCAAAAACGGCAGCAAACGCTTATCACTGGGTAAATAGCAGGATCGCTCGATTATTATTTATAAGCATGAAAGAATAACAATAATATTTATATAGAGATATAAATTCGGCATTATTAAAATTAGAAATTCGTGTTACATCGTATGCGAATCCGTATCATTAATATATTTTAATATAATTAATATATTTTTATCTGTGTGATTTTGAGGTCTTATTGTGTCAATCTGTCAACCAACCACTGATCTGTCACTTCTGTCTACTAATCAAAATCAAATTAAAAGTTATATTCATTTCATAGGTATCAACACATTATCTCCTATAATTAGTGCAGTTTGTAATTTATCTAATATATAACTTCAAAGCTAGATTTAGCTACTTTAAGTTAATATATTCATTAAATAATGTGTTATTTTCGTGAAAAAATCAAGTGATAAATTAACAATGGCTGTCGTGAAGACTCCAGTGCTAAAAGTTATTCTATGCGGTGAATATGGTGTTGGGAAAAGTTCGATGTTTCGTCGATTTATCAATAATACGTTTATTCCGAACGCAGACCGGAGGTCTACATTAGGATTAGATCATTTCGAGAAGTTATACGAGGTGGCCGACAAGAAAGTCAAGGTTATTTGCTAATTTGGTTTTAAATTGCTTCCCTACCATTGTAAATATTTGCATAACTTTAACGATAAATACGTCTCAGTTACAGCTATGGGACACTGGCGGTATGGAAAGAATTGCTTCAGTCACATCAAGCTATTACAAATTTGCTGAGGCAGCAATTTTAGTGTTTTCTCTGGATAATGCCTCATCCTTTCATGTTTTGAGTCAACATTTGTTAGATATTGTGACGTACGCTGAAAACGCAAAGATATTCTTGTGCGGAAATAAATCTGACTTGGAAGGATCATCACCACAGGTCACAGATGCTGACATTGAGAACTTCTGGTAATTAATTAACATAACCATCATTACTTAATTTTGAATGTTAATGTAGTACTATCAGGAAGCCATTCTATCTATGTATATTTTTCTCAGCCTGACTTATTATTTTAAATCATTACTTATTTTAATTTATGAAACTTGATATTAAATAATGTGGAATGATAATTAACATTTAAATTGAATTTCCAGTGAACAGTGCCACAACTTGATCAGCTGTACTTATAAAACATCTTGCAAAACTGGTAAAGGAATTGAGGAGATGTTCTCTGACATAGCTTTACAGCTTGTGGAATCTAACAGATCAAGGATTGAGCTCCAAACCCTAGATCATAATAGTTTTAAAATATCCCAGCCAGAGCCACCAGAAGAACCACCTTGTAATTGTTGATTGTTATTTGTTTCTATAGTTTAATATAGTCAGATCAGCTTTAAAATACTTTTGCATATGTAGTGGTGTATATACACAAAGTAAATAAAATAAACCGGTTTGCAATGTCATATGGAGTATGTCAATTGCGTGAAAGTAGCATCAGACACAACATGTCATGCCATTTTGTTTGTTAATTTTTTCTTGTGTATTAATTTACTGATTAAAAATGTAAATCCATAACTTTAGAGGAATGGATAAAAAATTATTTACATGCTTTTGAAGAGGAAAAATATTTTTAGATTAGAGTTAAGCTTTAAATATAATATTCTATTAAGAATAATAAATAAATATTATTTGTTTATTTATCGACTAACCATACACTACTACAAGTGCAAAAATGTCTTCACGCTTATTTAACTATACTTTTATTTTTACAGTTAATGTACTATAAATTCTTGTTTGAGTATTTATATTACTAATAATATTGACACATATCTATAAATAACAGCAAAACGCTGTTCCTGAATGATTGTTGAATATTTGATGTACAAGATAAAATGTACTATCTGTTACATGTCTCGAATTTTTTTTGTTAAAATTATACCTGTAGAAATTCATGTTGCAGCCAATTTCTTAATTAGCATGTGTTTGTTATGTAATTTTAGGTCTTGAAAGCTAGCCCAAGAGACCATGCATGGCTTAAATTTGCTTTGCCAAAAATGGTTTGCTAGTAGCTATTTACATGAATTTGTACTAGTATTCCTTTTTAGGCTGTATTGATATTTAAAAATAATTGTCAAGTTCAGTTTTCTTATGTAGAATTTATGCAAGTTATGCATAATAAAAAGATACAGTATATCTATATATATATATACAAATGATTCCCTATTTTCCTCGGTCATGGCATCAAGTGTGAATGGCTGGATGGATTTGCTAATTCTTTTTTTGTTGTTTTTGTTATTGCCAGGACATGGTTCTTATTAAAGAAAAACTTGAGAAAGTTGCACAGAAAATTAGAATATTCAAGAAACCTTAACAATCATATTAACTTTTCTATTGTAACCATAGCAACATAACTTTTTTCTAACAATATTTACAGTTAAGACAGGACCATCCATGTCAGATCAGCTAGTAATTTATAAAAAATCAGTTATCACTTGGTTCCTGTCACAAATGTTGCATTGACTAATGAACATTTGATTTACTATATTCCTTCCCTAATATACAATGTTTTTTTTGTTTTTATTAATACATTTGTTTTGTGAGACATAGTTGAGACTTTGCAGAAACTATTAATTAATAATCAATTATTATTTTTATAACAAAATAAAATAATATATGAATATATTTTCTGACCCAATTGTTTAAATATATTTTTGACTGTAACATTATTTGATTTCAGTGGTTCTTGGAATTGTATTGTAATCAGTTTTTAATGAAAAAGTATTTTATAGCTTTAATGTATTGACAGCTAATAGTATAAGAGAATAGATTAGGTAAGTTTTTATAATTAAGTAGCATATTTTATGTGAAATATGTCTATTTTATAATACTGGTTTTGTATAAAACATATTTAAATGTATGATCAGTTTCTTTCAGTCCCCTGTTCACTCTGATCATTAAAAATGTGACAAAGCCTAATTGCATTTTGTTTGTATGACTTTGTTGTTTAAGTTTTCCTACCTAATGTGCAATTGTGGGTATTCCTGTTGTTTTACAATGCTTTAAATACAACATACCTTGCAGATGTACTTCTAGCCATCCTATCATGTAAGAAAATATAGATACAATAGGAGATAGAATGTTCACCATATGAACATTTTTGTGAATTGCAGTAAGAAGACTTGTTTCCCAGAATTTTGAATTTTGCTCTAATTAGAGTATTCAATCATAATGTTTTATTAAGGTTGTGCTATGCTATTCTGAATGGAAATATTAAAATAAGTTTTTAAATTAATCATGACATTAATAAAGTATTTGGTTTGAAGCTTTAGTGGGTATTATATTAACAATATTAAAATAACTGATACTTTTACAAGCATTTACTTTACAGTAGTTGTATCTATTGAAAAATCAGAGACTTATTTGCTTTATTAATCTTACAGTAGGTATATTTTGAATCTCATCTTACACATTGATTTTAGTAATACTTTATGTTAATATATCATGAATATTTATATATTGGTTAATAGAAATTATAAGATAGCATTTTCCCCATTATTAAACTTGACAGTTGATATTATATTTTTTAATTATAGTCATTATACACCAATTTTGTTATATTAGGTAGATTCAATCGTTTGCAATTTAGCTAAAATAATATTTTTGTAAATAAGGTTGATAATGAAATGATAATACTCCTTTACTTTGTGCACTATTTTGTTTGTCATAAGATTGTACCTGTTAACTTGCTTTGAATTTTGATTGTAGAGTGTGGTCGATATATATATTGTGCTACTTAATTTAAAGAAATAATGTGTGTGTGCAATAAAGAACAAAACTAAATAATGTTGCTAAAGTTGGTGGATTTGTTTCTCAGAATTTTTGAAGTTATACTTCTTTTGGCGCCTTAGGGAAAAACGATGAGGGTATACTTTAACGATGCGCGCGCATATCGTCGCGAAAAACCGACACCATGAAGCTAGTCAACATTTATCGTTACTATGACAACGATAAAGGAGTTATGATAAAACTTTCAATGTACCTATTAAATACCTTTTTTCACACGCTTTTTTTCTATTATTAATGTCATTTTCTCTACAAACATAGGATAACGCGAATGATAAAATTTTTAGAAAGATTTTTATCTTGTTATGCCAAAGAAGTATAACTTAGGTGCATACATATATTTATGTACGCACACACGTTTTGTGATTTAAATAAACTCTTGTGTGAATATTTATCAATCAGAGCGTATTATTGAAACTACAGACAGGCGACCAGGATTCAGTTCTATTAGTTTTACCTCCAGTTTTTGTTTGTATTTAATATTACTCTTGTATATTTTTTCGACTCACTTGTTGTGCCTATACTACCTGTTTTTAACAACTGCTTAATAATCAAAACGGCTCTAAATTTTTGTAAGGATGTCAAATAAGCTTTAATTAGTGGCCAAATATATATGTGTGTTGTACTGAATTACCACTTTTTGAAAAAGTACCTATTACGGCTTTTTAACACTTAATGTTTATTTTTTCTAATATATATAATTTCGTGGTGCTATGTTCGTTTTATTTTACATCCAAACCAATGTGTCACACATTTCTTAGAATCTAATAATATTCGGTAGGAATCAGAACCGCCTGCTATGCCGGGGCCCCATTGGAAATTATTTATTAAAAAATTGATTATTCCAATCTTTTATGTTGCTGGCTAGTATACCTAACAATAGAAAAGCTAGCTTTTGACGTGATAACTAGTGTTGCCGAACTATCGATAGTTTTAATTTAAAAAAGCTCATGCGATCGATACAGCCATCGAAAGTATCGATTTTATCGATGCGAATGCGAGACTATCGATAGTATCGACATTATTGCATTTGTCCGATAGTATTGTATCCTTTTGAACTATCGATAGTATCGGTACTATCGACTTAATCGATACTATCGATTATAATATCGATAGTCATATTGGACTACTATCGATAGTCCACTATCGATCGGCAACACTAGTGATAACGTCTTATAAATCGATGAACGCCGGCTGCACGCGCGAAAAAGGTTGGCTCATTGTCACGTTCCACCTGCAAGCGAGAGCGCGATACTAGCGATAGAGAGGCACGATCGGCCTTACTGTTCGACATAGATTATACGATTTCGACTTGTGACGCATCTATCTCTTTTCCACTCCATCGGCCGATGTGTCCAAGAAGAGAGACAGTGGCAGCACACAACCTACACGAATATGACGTTATCACGTAAAATTATTATCGTCCGTAAACCATATTAAATAATCATTGCAGATAGAAATTCGAATTGCCAGTGGTATTTCTTTGTTCAACTATACGGGTTCTCCAATCACCAATGTTTTTATTCACTTATCACTAAATTAATGTTAGGATTAATATATTATTATTTTTAATAAATCTGAATTTGCATGTGATGGAGAATCGACTTGTCTTCTAAGATACGCAATGGTGACAGACCTCAGGCAGGACCACTTTGAGAATGATTACTGATGCCCGCGGATGGCCCGATATAACTTAACTGATTATAATTTATAAGGGTTTCTTCCGCTCACTTCCATGAAACATGGCGGCGTGTAATATATTTAATAATATACTTGAAACTAATAATTTAATAAATAAAAGTAAAATATGTAATTCAATACATTTTTTTTATTTCTAAAGTGAAATATAACTCGGAACAATATGAAAATATTCAATACAAAACTTAAAGTTTCTAACATCACTAAATAAAAAGGAATCAAATTGGCTATTTATTTCTAGTGTATTGGAATATAGAACAGATTACGTTAAACTTTTTTTTACACGAGATCTGTATTTACTACATTTGGAATAATAATTTTTAAGCTTTATATTAGCTGTGCTAATTTGATTACGAAATTTCGGTGTTATAATATCATTTACAAACATTATAAAGGGCAACAAGCTTACATTCTAAGGCCAGGAAAGAATTCTTGGGAAAAATTTAGCCTACAATTTTAAAATATGCCAGATCTCTTTATATTATAACATTTTTATCAGCTATATTTGAAATTATCTAGATATTATAATAACAAACAATATATACAAAACTTCCAGCCAGTAAAATAATATTTAATGTTGGGACCACTGAATCGTTTTAATATCAACACCCTCTTGTACCATTTCCCATAGAGGACTCATTTCTCGTAGTCTCTCTACATGTCGAATCGTCTTTTCTGCTGTGTAGTCCACCTCTTCCACTGTTGTAAACCTTCCCAATCCAAATCTGTAATTATACAATTACTTTATTTATATTAAAGGTGAAAATAGGATCTTAACTCATATTTTTATTTATCATTCCATTGTTCCTTCCTAATTCATCTCCTAGATGGCTAGATAATAAGGGACCCGATAGTTTTTCAGAAAGTATAAAAAATGACTCACGTCTATACATACAAAAATAAAGTTATCATGCACCTAAAATTAAGTTGGAATTTCATCCTCTAAAATTTTCAAGCGACTGGTGACTTCTTGGTGAAAACAAATTAAATTACAGAGTACCTCCCATAGAAACAAATGGTTATATAGTATATATAAGGTTTTTTGTGTGATGATCCATTGAATGAGTTATTTCATTTGTCAGCCTATTGTGATTATTTTTTTCTATACTATGCATTACTGCTATTTTGTATACTACTGCACAATAAAAAGAAACAACAATTTTAACATTAACTAAGACACTGAAGGAATTACCTGATGGAACTGTGGGCTAGATCTTCGTCAGTTCCTATGGCTCTTAATACATATGAAGGCTCAAGTGAAGCTGATGTACATGCAGAACCACTTGATAATGCAATGTCTTTTAAAGCCATCAATAAAGATTCACCTGAAACAGAAGTGTAATTGTATGAAAATAAGTTAAGTTAAACACGATTCAAGTAAAAGTGTGCATTTATTATTAAAACCACTTTTATAAATTATTGTTATCGAAAGATGGCCATAGATGTAAAAATAATTCTAAGGAGTAAATCGAAACACTTAATCTTTATATGTACTTAGATTTACCATGTTTACGAGTATATGTAAACACCAAGCTCCTAATTCACATAATGAACAATCAATCAATATCAATTGAATAGAAATTGAATAGTAAAGGAATTATATCACACTGCAATCTTTCTCTGTTTCTCTTTATGACCAAATGTAAAGCTTTATTATTTTATTAGTCCACATATATAATATATTGTCTGTGTTGAAAATCTTAACTAAATTCTAGTAAGGATTAAGTAGGGCTGGACCATATTTTATTTGTGAAATTACCTTCAACATATGCAAAAGACAAGTTGATACAACCAGGATATGATTGTTCTGGATCTCCATTCCTAATAACATGGGATAACTTTGAGTAAATTTTATCAAGGAACCTTTGTGCTAATTTCTCCATCCATGCATGATCATAGGCCATTTCTCGCTTTGCTAACTCACAAGCTGCTCCTAGAATAAAAGGCAACATATGTATAATAATGTATAGTAAATCATTATGTAGTTAAATTCATTATATAGCGATAATTTAAGATTTAAGAGTTTTATACAGAAGTTATGTTGCCTATGGCATAATATTCTGCATATTTACAACCATAAACATAAATTTAATTTGTTTCTGGATAAGATGAACTAATAGAAAGGTTTTGGACGTAGTACAATGCTTTTGTAATAATAATAATAAACTAATTCTATTGCATGCCTTAGCGCGAACGCGCTAAGGTATAGCTCTACTGGGGCCTAAAAATCAAATCTCTGTGTTGTCAAGA
>DWNR01002011.1:0-13842 GCA_018250455.1 Polygonus leo | reverse complement strand
CCTGTTTCACGGAGCCCCAACAGCAATTATAAAAAAATGTAAGTGCCCTCCGTGACTAGGACAGCTTCTTGTGACCTTGACGGCGGCCATTTGCTTTTTTTCGCGCGCGTTCAATGTTGCCAGTATGACGGCGTGCGGTGCGTTCGCTTTTACTTTTTTTCTCATTTTTATAAAAGGCATCTCGTTATGCAACTTATCTTCTTTTCATTTTCAAGAGGAATGTAATTAACGAATTTACGTTTCTAATTAACGATATTTAAATCTCTTCGACTTTAATTTAAAATCCTTACGTCTGATACCATAAATATGTAAGCAGGATCTTACCGACCCACCTATTTCCGATAATAAAATTATCTACATGTCGTAATTTACCTCCTATTCCACTCATTATTTTTATGATTACGATTATATTATACTTGCTATATTATAGAAACCTGTTAATTTTTTATACACTTAAATAGATCTAATCGTACGATATGTAATTCAAATTTTGAAATTATATATTTCAATGTCAATAAGCTTTAGACGAATTAAAATTAGATTGAGTAATTTCAAACAAATTAATTTTATTGAAATCTATGTGTTTATAGTAATTATCTATAATTAAGGACAAAAAAAATATATTTATAGAAATCAATAAACTACTTCGTGAAATGTAGTGTCCATTTTTTTATTACAAAGTGTTCATGGTTCTTTGACACTGGCGAATTGCAAGCGATCTGTCATGAAGCAACACTTAACATGTTCAGCTCTTGCGTAGATCCTTTTAAATTTGTACGGTAATTCTCTATGGAGAAAAAGTTAAGAAATGAAAACCAATACTAAAACTATTTATATGAATTACTAAAAAGAGTTACTAAAACAAGAAATTTATAACTTTGATGTTATGTGATCAGTTTTGTAAAAAATACCAAAGTAACCAACTCCACGATAATATTTTTTTCTACACAATACGATACAAGGGTAGTAAAGTCGAGTCTGTAATTCACCTAATGGCAATTGTTCATATACATCACCCCAAGTAAGATTGGATTAGGATGTTTCCTGCGAATATAGGCGACAATCACGTCTCTCCAAATCTGAAATACAGCAAATCATTTCCCAGTAGATTATGAATTGAGCAGTGGTAACTCCCTAGTCAAAATGCCAAACCTGCCACATGGCAAATTACGAAAGATTCGGAGCCAAATCCCGATTAAAACCTTACTTGAAATATCTTAAGAAACCTTCATGGCAACACGTCTTCTAACTACCTTTACAAAAACAACTGAAAACTAACGAAAAGCTGCACCTGTTCCCCGCCTGACAGCAGAATCACCGTCGCAAATACGATAATGCTTGATACGAACGTCTTTGTACAATCTTATCGGGGCTCTTACGATTTTCGAGCAATAAACCGTTCAAATAAATATTGATGGAGATATCGGTATTTGGCAAGGAGCATGTGACGTACCGTATGTTATCTATAACACGGTTGACGGCGTACGATAATCTCCTTCCTCGTTTGTGTGCCACGTATACGGGATTTGGTGACGAGTTTCGTTAGTCGAGCGTTAAGATTAACGAAATTGGTACTTATTTAGGGACTGGGGCGTCAAACAGCGAACGTAAGCATCATCGAAGTCGTATCGAAAGTACCTACTGCACTAAGTAAACAAGATTTAAGGAGGATATAAATAAATGTCTTTTATGTGATGGGGTCAAAGATATTTTAAATACGTACGCTTTATAATCTTTAAGTGAAACGCATACCTACTAACTTTACTGTCAAAGCTAATGTTGAAGTAATGAAATAAAATTGCTGTTAATATTTATCTGTATGGCGTGCAAATTAAAATATAACAAATTGAGTCTCCGTGCCATCAATTTTTATTCCATAAAAATTATAACTCCCATACCCTTAGCGGCCATACTAAACGAGGGATATACGAGGAACGGTAGTAAATTATACGAAGTATTCCTTTGTGTATTTTACTTATTACGTAACGTATACGTAAATTGTTAAGTGCCTTTGGTTGTTAATTTGTGTTCCTTTATTCGTATTTATAAAAGAGGAAGAATAAAAGATTTATGAAAAGAAGATAAGTATTTTAAATTTATTAAAAAACATTAACAACAAAACAATAATTCGTATGAGCTATTCATTTGAATAAACAAGCTAATGAAGTAATTAAAATATTTATGGAGTCAGGTATTTAAATAACGCAGGGTTGAAGGAAACAGTGAAATTTAAACAAATTATAGGCGTCAAACAAGAACATTAAATAACATGGTTGTTGCAGATAACGAGCCAGTGCACATTTCACCCCCGATAAGGCGTTACATTTAAAACATCCAGTTAATTTACGCTATCATTTAGTACCAGTACCTATCTAGAAATTGCAATTTGCTCTAATAGCAGTGGCGAATAATATTCGCAAGACGAAAATGTTGAGCATAAATCTGAATCTTCACTAGCTAGTTGAAATGTTCGAAGTTATAAAACAATTTGACGTAAATTGCAAGCTATTAATTTAATTAGGCTTGTTTACCGATTTTTATAAAATAACAGTAAATAAATCATTTTATTACAAATGTCATACACCTGTTAGTTGTGTTTTAATTATGAACATTTCCGCGTATGAAATTTGGGACTTTAATATTTTTATTTAATACCACTTACTTTATTTTTAAATATGTCACACAGATAAACATGGCTTCGAATAAAATAAAATAAGAATAAACACAATTCTCATATTTATTATATGAGAATTGTATATTAAGTAATATAAATTGGAACACAGATGGAAATCGCATGAGAACAGTAAAGAATGAAATCAAAAGTAGTATTTAATACATAACACATCTCTGTAAAAAACATAACATGTCTCCATAAAAATATTTATTTCAAATGGAATATGAAACCGCAAGTTGAAAGTTCAAAGACTACTTTCTCAAACCAATCTTTCTTTGAAAGATTGTTAGCGCCAGATTCAAGGACAGAAACCATATGCATCCAAGACGCATAGCCCCATGGCGGAGGCTTTTGGAATTTGTGTCTTATGACGTTTGAGTAGGGTGTCATTTCGCATGTGGTGGAGTCGAGAGTCTCCAGTCGGCAGATTGAATAAACTGCTTGACACAGTTTCGTGTTTCGGGTCAGACGGGTGCCGGTGGCCGGTAAACAAATGCCCGTTACGACATCTCGCTATTGGGAGAAAGATACGACCTTTGTTCCCTAAGATTTTTTTATGTATCTGTAGTAGCAAACGATGAATCCATATGTTTTTTTTTATTGTAAAGGCAGCAAACGAGCATGCAGTCCTGATGGTAAGTGGTCACTGCCGCCCATGGACATTAGTAGTCATCCTTAAGTACGACTGACCCAAGGTTGACCACTAAATAAATACCACTAAGTAAATTGCTTCACGGAGGATTATGAGGGTGGCGGTGGTACCTCCCCGGTCGAACTACATGACGACAAAGTAAATAAGTATTGCTATAGACGTCTATACGTGCCTATAGCCACGACGTGGCTATAGACGTCTGAGAGAAATTTCAAATACTCACTGTTCAAAGACGAATGATACTCCAAAGGATTAATATTCATTGATTCATTCAACACAACCCACTATTGTCCCACTGCAGGTCACGGGTCTGCCTTCACATTGAGAAGGCCGTAGTCCACCACGCTTACATAGTGCGAATTTGTAGACTTCACGCACCCTTGACATTTCGTTTTAGATTATCTTTAAGGCGCGTTAGTTTCCTGATGACCTTTTCTTTCGAAAACTAAGTAAAGTATGCACGTATTTTTGAAAAATAAGAGATAACGTGAGGTGATAAATTTGGGATATAACCCAGACAAGTGAGAAGTCAGTATCATAATGAAATGAAATGAAATGAAATGAAATGATTTATTTATTGCACAAATTAAGTTAAATTGTAATTATGTTAAATTACAAATTACAACACATTTAATGACCTTGGCGGTATTGCAATATTATTTTTAGTGCGGTGTGTGGAGCAGTGTTTACCCGACCTAACATTACCACCGCTTCGCAAGCGGCGCAAGAAACTCCATAATAGACAACACTCATTTCACTCACTCATACACTCACTCATACACTCACTCATAATCACTAGACTAAGACCAATCCACTGAAGGATTAAGATTATTTCACTATTCGCACGGAACTTGATACTTATTTAGCATTAGCGTTAGCATTAGCATTTTCTGCGTGTCACTAGCGTTAGACAAAAGGTTGGCGGCAGACAGACGACACGACGTTTCAAGAGCAAATAAATCTTTTTAAAATTCTCGTAACGCAGTCCTTGAATACTGAATAATTTTTATGTCTTCACTAGCACTTAATCGTAGCACTTATTCAACTATCAAGTTCAACATCAAACTTCAACTTTAACTTCAACAACTTCAACATTTCAAACTAGTTATTTCCCTACTAGTTATTTTCGTATGCGTTACGATATTATTTTTAAATCTGTTAAATAGCAATACCAATAATAATTATTATACTTGACTTCTAGAGGGTGTATCAAGATAAAACTTACAGCAGTTTTTAAGCAAGGCAACGCTGACAATCGCATCTAATTTGATGCAGTTGTTTTAGCGTGATGCGCCTACAAACATACAACTCTGTATGTTTGTAGGTAAAAATCTAAATACCTCTCACATGAATTTTCTTCAAATATCTTCAAACTCCAGTTATAGTTTTATTATGTACAAGTAGGTATGTATAGAGGTATAGATTGATAGTTGTGCATCTGCAATCACGTGATGACCTCTCAATGGGATTTTGATGAAGTCTATTGACTTTTAGAGCCAGTAAACGTCTTCTAGAGTCGTCAACCTAATTCTTTATTCTAAAGTCAAGGCCTCACTACAATCATAGTTGCAAAATGAATGTTTTATGCAAGTGCATGCGTCATAATGAAACTAATTGTTTATAGTTGATTAATGATTACTATTACTTACTTTATTGAGTCTAAATACGATAGGTTAGGTATTTAGATTTAAACCTTGACCTAACGCATTGCATTGCATTTCAGAGACTAGATGCAAAATATTTCAGTGTGTTAAAAAGTTGTTTTGCAATTTGTATTTTGTTATGTGTGTAATTTTTTTTTTTGTTGTATGTTTATTTTTTCGCACATCAACATAAATGTTATCTGCATAGGTTGAAAAAATTAAAAAAAAAGCATATTTTATAAACTTTAATTTTATGACCTAATTTTAGCACAAAGATATAGGCAGGCTTCTTAGATTTAAACTATTTTTCATATATAGGCTTCCTAGATTTAAACTATTTTTCAAATATATTAATTGTTATAGTTTGACATATATGTGATGATAATATTATTATCTGATGTATGTGAGGTGATGGCTGCACCAAAGCTCTAAATTTAGACTTCATACTAGCATAAGCATGTCTTTTTTGTATTATATACTGATTTAAGTTTCCCTTTAATATCTATCTTGATGTTACATAATAATAAAACAGAAAGAAAGTTGATAAAATAATGCTTTAAACACTTTTAAACATAAAACTAATATTCAAAAGAGTATCTAAACACAAAGAAGGATAACAAAACTCGTATTGGAAGCAATGTACTAGTCAAAGACAAAGTGGTCTGAGATATTGAATCTGTAGTCTACAGCCACCGTAGGCGCGATAACATCGCATCTGGCGCCATCTCGCGATTAGCATGTGAAGAGCCAAGTTTGACAATCCAAGTCGATTGAAGCTAACAAAGGATGACCTGACTTATCAGTACAGTGTTATGCCATCTGACAGGCACAAACGTTTGTGTAATACGTGATAAAGTTTCGGCTCCACGCGTGTATCTTGTTAAGAATCGTGTTATCGTCGAGACAAATTACTGCATCAGTATTTATTGTAACAATGGTGTAATTGTTAGACATTGTTGTGTCTAGACCAGGTTAAAGTACGCAAATGACTTCGGCATCTTTCGGGGTCCTGTAATAATATCACCTATAGCCCCTTTATCTTATTTCTAGGTTTTTTGTAGGAATTGACAAACTACAAGCAGTCTACCTAACTGTAAGTGGACGTGGCGCCAATGGAATCTATAATCTATCTGATTAAGATGGCCGTCTCGTTTTAATATGGCCAATAACCACATATCTCCAACTGGACCATAGCAGCTGTCAACCAGCAAACACGGGAACCCATGTTCCAACAAGAGTTTTTTTATGTACAATTTGATCATATTCGGCATTAATTACATTTACCATGTTTTGTTGTTATGAAAATGCTTATGGAATATAACTGAGATTATCCTACTTTGCTGAATTAAAGGTAATGTATTTAAATCTTATCGTTTATATTTTGCAGAAGTTCGCCAAATATTTTTCGGTTCGCTAATAAATATCACATCATCAATATGTCGTACCGGACAATATTCCCATATCTATGCTCTACACGGACGTACGCTAAGAGAATTAAATAATGAGCCACTGACTTGTTTCAATGTGTACGATCAAGCGATAAGCTGTTAAATAATTGAAAAGGAATATTAATTTCACTGAGCAAACTAACTACTTAAAACATTATTGTGTGAAGTTCAAATTGTCAATTCGATAACATGTTTTTCTTTTTGTATCGTTTCGCAATAAGAATTATGTAAATTGGAAACAAAAAATGCATTTACCAACGTGAATCTAGCTTTACTAGGTATAATGTAAAATGATGAAACTTGAGTAATAAATGATATTCTTGGAAATTGAAGAGAAATTAGCTTGCTAAGTTTACGGGACTGCAATCTGTGATAGCGACAAGGACTAACTGATTAATATGCCCTCTGACATGAAAGTAATTGATTATAGTTTGTCCCTACAATATTCTCGTTACTCGACACTCGTTAGCAATAGGCTAAGTACCTTAACCTCCAACTTATTTCGCAGGAAACTGAGAAAACATCAACGAACATAATACGAACAAAGACAAAATTCGTCTGGAAATGTTTAATATGAACCTATGATATCAAAGAGTCCTCAGTAATTGTTAACAATCTAACAGGCATATTATACATGGCACATGTGTATGTGCTAATTTTCAGTTGAAATTGAGTAATATATTTATTTTCAGTGAAACAAAGTAACTTAATATGATTTTTCATATTTCCACGACATTGAAATACTTATACATTGATTTTTATACTTATAATAGCCGTGTTGCTTGTTAATTTTGAAACATAGGTAAGTATTTGACATGAGAATATCAAGAAAAGTAAGTTAAGCGGACAAATTCAAAACGTTCCGTATAAAATAATGCATGGCCGTCCGTAGACTGCATATTCCATGAGGCGTCATACAGTTCGCTCACCTCTGTTTTAACCGACTTCACATAAATTTATTTTACACTTACAGCTGTTACCTTTTTTGAAAGTATTAAAGGTGGTGGCTTTAACACTAATTCAAAAATCAAATTAATCACCTGTAAGCATATAATTCAAAAGAAGGAAGTTTTCAGAACAACTGTTCCTTTTGTTTGATATACGATAAACATGTACATATGTTATATTATTATATATTAAAATATATGTACACAAAAAAAGTATATGTATGCGATATCGCCAACAGATTTTTAGGAAACAATACCATATTAGAAACCCCTTTTTATATCCACTAATTTATATGATAACAAATAAAAGATACCTCTAGTACATACCTTATACCGATTAAAGGTGTACTCGTACATTCTTGAATCTCAGACTATTTCGTTCATTTACATCCATAATATAATACCAAAAATGTTGTACATATGGAGTTTCTCAATTTAATAATAAGTCTAACTTTTTTCAATGTAATAAATTGGCTGGATTGAACAGAATCCAACACCAAGGATCATCAATACACAATAACTAAATCTAAACACATTGTTTATACACCGGCTCCGTAAACTATTAACGGCTCACTAAACATACTTGTTCCAATAGTAAGAGTGAAGTGAGAGTTACAACAAGAGTAAAAGTGAATATTTAAATATTCACGTGCGCAGTGTTCCGCTACTCTACATGCTGCAGTGGCTGTGCTCTACCGTGAACAGATGACACTACAAGCTGGGAAAAGCTGTAATATGCATCTATTTGTTGGCTCTTTACTGCGTTGTAGAGTTATCAGGGCTGTAACATGATGAATATCAATATCGAAAAGGCTTGCGAAGAAGGAATATGTGTGCTTTCTTAATAGTAGGGAAAATTGTCTATGTTTATTATACTTGGCAGTATTTTATGCCGTATATTGCATATGTTTAAACATATTCCATCATAATTTTATATACATATAATAGATACATAGGGATTGTTGCAAAGGTTAGTTTGAATCTAATGCGAAGAACACGAATTTCCGCAGATTACCATTAAATAATTGTATATCAAAATATTTACACATTTAAACAACCTCGCATTTAGATTCTAATTGGCATGACAATAACACTACATAGACTAACGTAACACAAAATGAAGTAAAATTCAAGATACAAAAATATGCTCCGTAAACAATGCATTAATGCACATATTATTTACATCTTTATTATTAAACGTAGTATGACAATATTGGTCCAAGATAACGCGTAGAACTCCAAGAGCACACGAGTGAGTACAATCTACACGAGTTACATTTAAACGTACTCGTCTACAAGTGTAATCTTCAAACACCCACACTATTGTGAATGTACTCGTGTGTATACATACGTCTATGTGCGCGTGCTTGTATGTATACTTGCGTTTGTGTACGCGTGTTTGCATGTGTGCGTGTGTATGCAAGTGTGTGTATTGCGGTTTCCTTATCAATACTCGTCTGTGGTTGTGTGTTCGGTGACGTCATGCGCAATTGTCATCGCTGTCACGGCTAACGAGCGGCACTCGGTCACCGGACACTACGTTCAACTATTCGATTTTTTAATCGACTAATTAATTAATAATCTGTATAAATGAAATTGAAATTTTATTTGTTGGTAAACGCTTCACCTAACAACTGTGCCGATTTAACTAATAGTCCACTTTTTATACTATACAAACAAGATATATATACATACACTTTCTGTGTCTAATATGTTATTCGGACTTATATAGTATACATAGTATATGTGTAGTTGTTTCTTAGCAATCTTAATTAGAGTTATACTATGAGGGATGATACTATGATAGTTCAGTCGTAAGGTTTATCTCCACTCCGCTTTTTGATCTAGGATTCAAATCTTAGACACGCACAAATTGATTTAGATTTTTTATGCGTATTAAAAATACTTTCGCTTGCTTCAACGGCAAAGGAAAACATTATGTGGAATCAAACCACCTAAAAAGTCAAATATGAATCGTACGGCTAATCCACCTTTGGTTTGGTAGACGACTAGATCCCATCATCCCAGACCCAGAATAAGAATGGTCTACAATGAAAACCAACATTAAGACCTTTGCCTTTTAGCTGGTAATATTTAATAGTCATAACAATCATAATTGTATAATAGTCAACGTATCTGTTAAAAGACGAATCGTATTTACATTGGAACTATTCGGAACGCTGATCGGTATTTACTTTTCAAACATGTCATGTGTACTCAATTGTGTGGCAGAACCGACAGCTGCCAATACCCACGACGAGTACTGAAACATAGATTTAATTTACAGATATGTCCAACAAATCTGTTAAAACAAAGTTAAAAAATATTTCCAGTTTTTAAGCAGAAAACTTGATGGGCGTATGTATATTATTTTATTAACAAGTATACGAAAATGCGAAACAACTAGCCCTGGAAAAACTATATCAGACAAATCCCTTCCACTAAATATTTAATTTCCTTGATATTTTAATCACCCAGGAATTTTAGGTCATTCTAGGAGAACTTTGAAGAAAAATAGCTATTTTTGGAACCCTGAGGGAAATCATGTCGAAGGCCTAAATAGAAAGAACGGTCCACTTAAGATTTGCGGCCGATAACGTTTATGTACACTTTTATTGTGTAATTTTTACTTATCATTGCTGAATCTTTCTTTCAAAATATGTTAATAACAGAATGTAATAAAGTATTTAGTACAAAAGATAAGTATTAAAATCAAAGTTATTTTGATTGGTGAAGGTAATTCAAATATATTATTTGAATTCCTTGAATTAATTGTGCACCTACATTTCCTTCCTTATACTTTTAATAGAATACAAAGCGCTATTCGCTATATTATATGATTTATAAATTAAAATAATGGTTTACAACGTCTTTTTTGCCCATATAATTGTATATAATCATGTGAATGCAGACAAAGTATTCGCGAAAGTATTTTGTATTGTTGTCATATCTATGTTGTTTCGAATCTGTGGCCGAAGTAGATTGGATTGACAAACGGTATGGCACGGAACGACAAGTTTCGCTTTCACTGAACTTGACATAGGTCAAACGGTTCTGCGATGACACTCGAAAAGCAAACAAGCCGAGAGGGCGACTGTCATGTCCTATCACGCGATCGTGAGTCTTGGGAGCGCCGTAATGCGAAGATTCGTCTCGATTTTCGCGTAACAAACAAAATAATTTACTTCTTACTTTTGCCTTCCGCGAGAACGCTTCAAGGACAGCCCTCTTTTCGGGTCTCAGGCCTCTTTTTCATTGGGAAGTGACACTGTGACACGCTCGGCCACAAGACCTTGCCCCCTCCTCTCCCGGGCTGACGTCACCCGCGCCATCTTGCCGTTGTGACGCGTTGCCCGGCAACCGGCGCCCGACACACGCTCCGCATAAACTTAACATTTTATTTTTTACACTATTGTAACACAGTGATTAAACAATTTCGTTAATTAAAACGGCTATTAAAATATATGCAGAAAGAATTCGAGGCACTATAGAATTGTAATTGTAAAAAATATATTTTTATTTCATTATTTTTTCCAAACTTAATTATTTCATTTTATTAATTATATTACTTATAAAACAATAACGTAACAAACAACATTACCCACGTAGCAGTGGCATGTAGTTTACATATTTTCTTACATGCCTAATTACTTATATTCATACGATAATTGTACAATACCTATAAATAATGAGACAAACATGAAATTGTGAATATATTAATAGTGTAATTACGATTAAATGTTTTCTTTGCACATACATAACTTACCTATACCTTATAAAGCCATACAGTAAATAATGTAACATAACACTTATGTATCTTACGTACATAATTTCTACCTGTTAAATTTTATCGTAGGACTGGTTTACCGCTTTTTAATTGGCCATTTTAACATTAATACTCTGATATCTGAGTAAATAGAGATTATTACCAAGAGCGGTGATCGCAAATCCTCTTTTTATAAGAAGATTATATTTTCCTATTAAAATGAAACTTGCCAGGTTGTTTAGAACCCTTGTTATTTTGATTGTTAACAAATAATTCATTTCAAGGAACAGCTACTGAAAGAGTTTGATGTTATAAGTAAAATTATAATATTATTTTCAACTGAACATTTTTGGTAGTTTTAATGTTATGAGTTAATTGTAAAATATTACCTACTTAGTCCATTAATCAAAGACTAAATTTATGCCTAATTCAAAATACCAAATAAAAACAAAGTTTGCATAATTTAATTATAAGATTAGAAATAAGATTTTAGTGGTTTATTTGGTTTTTATTCTTTTTTAATTGTCGTCGTAAGGAAGAAAACGAGCATGCAGTCCACCTGATGGTATGTGATCACTTCCGCCCACGGATATCAGTAATTTGATCACAGATGCGTTGCTACCCCTGAGGACTAAAATGCTCGCCTCGTGTATAAGTATAGCCGGCAGCCACGCCTCTTCAAAACGAAACACAATAAATTGCTTCACAGAGGATTATGAGGGTAGTGGTGGTGGTACCTGGGGGGGTCGTTCTACACAATTCTACCGCCTGGTAATATTATGGTAAAATCAATTATAAAAAATAATATTTTCAAAATATGTGCCAGTATTAAAACCACTACGATTACATCGAAACCTACATAATATTTGCAACAAGGGATACATAAAAAAACAATAAAGTTATACGGGCGGAAGCTCATATAATTATTATAAACGTATTTTACTTAAATTGCCAACTTCACACAGTGAACGGTAATGATACGGTTATCAAACAAAACGTCCTTTACAGTACAAGACTGACCACAATTCAAAAATCGAGCTACTTTCATACAACCGACTTTAAACAAGTTTAGGCAAGGTCCAAAAAAGTTACATTACACACTCATATCTCTCACGTCTCACGTCTGTTTGTAATATAAAAATACCTGGATTTTACTAAATGCCTATGTATGTATACATGGTACATATACCGAAATAACATTTTTTTACAATTTTTGTCTTTTTGTCTGTCTGTCTGTCTGTTTGATCCGGCTAATCTCTGGAACGGCTGGACCGATTTTGACGGGGCTTTCACTGGCAGATAGCTGATTAAGAAGATTAAATTAGGAGTAACGTAGGCTACTTTTATTTCAGAATTATATATGTACGAGGACCGAAAACCACGCGGGCGGAGCCGCAAGCACAGCTAGTTCTTAATAAGACAGAAATGAGATGGTATTCGTTTTTCTCATGTAAACATGTTTCTTTACATGTTTATTATATTTCATGTTTTAAATCAGAGAGAATTCGACCTGTCACGCTGGGAATGCGGGTTCGATTCGTAAGTATCTACTTCGGATTTTCAAAATGACGTGCAAATTAAAAACATTTACAGGTCACTTGCTTTTGGGTGAAAGCAAAAAACGTGTGGAATCTCAAGGGTGTGGGAACTGTACCAATACGTACTGAGACAGCGCGGTGGAAATCTTTCTTATTGTAAGAAATGGCCCGTGCCCAGCAGTGGGACAATAATGGGCTTAGACTTTGAATTTATTTCTATTACATTTTTATGGACCTAACTCTCATTATGCCAAATAGAAATTCAAATGCCGAAGTCTAATTTCTTAAAATGACCCAAATAATGATAATTATTTATTTATTATTCTTTTGATAGCTTTATTACATTAAATCGAAAGGATAAGTAAGATAATACTTACATATTTTCATTTGAATTAACATTTAAAAAAAGGAGATAAATTAATCCATTTAAGCGCCTTATTTTTAAAATTAGGTCATTATTATATTCAAAGAAATTTGTTTTACGGTTAAAATTATTTAGGTATCTATGGGCATATTATATTTGTCTAATTAATATTATATTTTCTATTAACGTATTTTACAAATCTATATGTGTATTTTGCTAACAAGTTAAAAGTCTTATAAATTGTCATACTTCGTCATATAAATTGTCTTATGACATAAATTGTGTTAGTTTTTGTCATTTTTATTCATTATTATTTTCTTAAGTTATAAAGGAAATCATATCATTCCTCAAATTACTCAATATGATCGATTTTGCTCGGAAAATAATCGCAACTTGAGAATAAAGCCAAGATTAAAGAAATCTTATCTTGATCGTCGTCTGTCAGTTTTGTGGAATCCATTATTACTTTCTTTGTGTAATTTGACAAAAGTTCTGAAATCAATTATGCTGTTTTCAGACTGAATATTACCAATTTAGAATCATCAGATTCTAATCTGGTAATTCCAATTTAATTATAGAATTTTGTTCATTACAATTTCGTGAAGATGCTAGAGCTTTAAAGAATTAGAACTCAGGGAACCTCTGTGTAAAGACCTAATCGCACCGGGAATACCTCAGGAGGAAGCTCATTCCACATCATGCACGTTCGAGGTGAAAAAGAGCGTGCAAAACAAACTGTTGAGGACCGCCACGAGTCCAATTGATGTGGATGAAACCTCATCCTTCGGCGAGTGGTGCGATGGTGGAAAG
>DWNR01002010.1:0-13844 GCA_018250455.1 Polygonus leo | reverse complement strand
TCAACATCTGTGACCAAAACTTTCAACCGTATACCAATACCAAAAATGATACGATCAAAATATTTGCATTAAAAAGCAAGTTCATGTGACAAAACATATGAAATATTTTCTAGATACATATCTTGATATATTAAAAATTACTTAGTGCAGGCATTACTTAAGGCTCGTTGTTATTAAGCTAGTTTACATGCATTTGGTGGTAGATTTCGCGTAGTTTAACCGGAGAGGTACCACCGCCACCCTTATAATCCTCTGCGAAGCAATTATTGTGTTTCGGTTTTGCACAGGTGTGGCATCCGTCAACTACAGGTACCATTCAATGGTACTTGGGAATGTTTACTTATGTCCATGGACGGCAGTGAACACTTACAATCAGGTGCACTGCATGTGTTTGCTACCCTTATGCGATAAAGAAACGGACAAAAAACAAAAGAACGCGAGATATCGCTTATGTCATCGAGTCTTAAGTGAATGAATTGAAAAGATAAACATAGACATTGATTCTATATTGATTGATTGTGTATTTTATGTATTCTCACATGAGCATGCATTTCAATATAATTGTTTAATTATGTAATAATTATTTCTTAAAAAAATGTTTTGTTTGACAATGATAGCTTATTCTGTTTGACAGTTGAGTTGTCAATTTAAATATCAATTTAATTGGTTGTCTGTGGTCACACTGAGAGTGGGATGCGCACAACTCGTCGCGAACGTAGGCAAATATTGTGATTATTATATTATGTTTTAAATATTGAATAAATTACTTATAATAATTATAATATTGTTTTTATTTAATAAACTTTTTATATATTTGGTAACTCGATTATGCCAACCATTCCTGCGTTAGTTATTAAATCGTTATTTCTTAAAGCTTTATACTAAATAAAGAGATTTTAATTTAAGATAAGACTTTATTGAAGTGATTCCGAGATGCGCTTACAAAGGCAGATCTCTATCATTCTGTGTATTTATAAAGATATTTTACAAATAGCAATTCACTTTTGAGGTGTGTGCTTATTGAAATCAAGATGGCAGCACATTTTTTCATATTTTTTTTTCTTCGTATGTATTCATTCAAAATATGAAGACGTTACTGATATTTGTATGTTTACTTTTTGAACGTATTTGTATTATATTGTTTATATAGATTTAAAGTGTGGTGTTTGGGTGAGGTAGGTAATAAAATGCGTAAATGATTTTCAAATGAAATATATTTCGTGGAACCCGTAGCGTTTCTTAGCTGTTTTCTATAAAATTTATACAAATAGAATAATATTTTTTTACTAATTCAATATTTTTACAATAATTATACTCCACATGCCCTATGATTCGTTTAACATCTTTCGTTTACCATAAGTTAAATTCGTTAAACCTACTTTTCTTGGGATTTTAATTGGCACCATTTCTCTAAATATTACAGGACTAAAGTTTGTCTTTATCTGTGGTACTAAATATACTTCTTCGTTCCCTCTGGAGTTAGGGATAGGCAAAGGCGAGAAACGCTAAAAGAATTCTAATAAATTTGAGATTCGAACACAGAGAAAAGTTTTAGCGGAACTAATAAACAGTCAAATAAGTATACACCCGCAACTTATAGATAAACGTCAGATACACTAGACTGAGTAGAAATCTGTACGCGAGAGCAAAAAAGGCCTATATAAATATTTACGTCACAAGTAGTGAGTACTTAAAGACTTGTAATATCCAAAAAAATGCAAAATTATAATTGTAATTCTTATTTCACTTTACAGAATTGGTTAATGAAAAACTATGCTTGCATTTCAAGAAAAAATGTTACATATAAATAGGCTCAACTCAGTTATGTCAAAATGTTACTTAGACCGTTTTTGCTCCCGCGGCCTCAAATTATATCCATTTATAAAAATACCATTGGTAATCTCCACGGCTGTAAGAAATACCGTTCACAATAAATAATACGTAAAAAGTAACAAATAATAAATAGGTCGGAAGTATGTATATAAAAATAAATCTTTATAAATACTTAAAAACTAATTAAATTACTTATCGTGCCAACATTCGATAATGCGGGAACGGATTTATGCGAAGATGTGATAGAAATTCCTACTAACGTAATAAAATTATTCTAAGGCTCATAGAAAAGATTAAATAATATATATGTATATAAAATATGTTAATAGAAATTAAAATATATAAATCTTCGCGTCAACGCTGCCTGTCTTATCGATACGTAGCCGAAACTAACTGTATAAAATGAATTAAATACAATGTGTCCAATTTAAAACTATTTATGTATATAAGAACTTAATAATTACAAAATAATACATGATGTCCAGTTGTGACTGTCGAACTGTGTACAGTAAGGCGTAATAGCCGTGAATATTAGCCGTATAATTTTATTAAAACCGTACATTAAAACGAACAAAATCTATCGAGTTAGTAGAAAACAAATTTAGATAAAAAGCGTAAGTAAAATTTATGAAATACTGTGATTGGAATGCGTCACAATGTACATTTAAATTGGCAATATAGTCGGGAATACATTTTCGGAGACAGAACGTATTGAGATGACCAGCATCGAATCCAGGAAAACCTCTGCCTCGTATTTTTTTGTATTTTTTAATCCCTAGAAGGTGATCTAATAATATTTATTAAACAAATCTTTAATGTACTTTACACTCCCATAGCTCGCATAAGCTTACAACACTTAATAACACAAATGTGCATGTTTTACTATTAAAACACAAAATAATAAATGTCCTTAACACTGTATACACATTATCTAATACAAATTATGATAACATTACAATTACTTGCAAACATAAATATTTTTATGTCGCGTTAAAGACTAGAATACGTTGAGGATAGAAAGCAGACGTCAATCTGGAGGAACTTCACATTTCGTTTCTGCTTTTGTTGGCAAAGCGGTGGATTTGTGTTAACCGTTACGCTGTATGCGTTTGCGTGGTCTGCGGCGGCATTTTCGCTCGGTTGAGTTATACAAGATGGCGTCATGTGTCAAGAAATGGCGCGAAATGTTGAGCTGGTTGTATGCATGTTAGCGTTTTCCGATGAAGTCGATCAATTGATCTAACTGTTCCTCCTCGTCGAAGAGGAATAAAGACTCCATGCAACCCTTGAAGTAGGGTGTAGTAAAACAATTCGACCTGAAATTAGAAAAATATGATATTAGATTATTTCATACTAGTAAATTGCATAATCTAACTACACTCAAACGTTACCGAAAAGTAATAATAAAGAATACAGAAATTAAAGTTTGTAATGTCCAATACAATCAAATGCTAATACAATTTTAACTAGAATGCACTCTTATAGTTGTATAAAATAAAATAAAAAATGCAATTTTGAAAGTTATACCTACTAAAATAAGGGATGATATATTTAAATTTTTACAATAATTGAGCAAATCATTGACTTACAACTAAATGTGCAGCTTAAATTACAAGATAATAATTACGGTGAGGATAAAATCAGAGTATCATAGTAGAAGATAGTTTACAACAATCAAATGGTAAAATTTACATTTCATTTTGAATTACTTTAAAGGTACTTAATACTCATTACTCGTTGTTATCATTTTCGGGTATTCCTCATTACGCTTAGATATAATTTTTAAAAAGTGTTAATTTTTCATAAGATTGTTGTATAAAAGTATAAAATAGGTATAGTTTCGTGCTATTAGTTTTACAATAATGAAGATTAAATATTACAAATTTGTGATTATTTTTCTACTCTTTACATGCAGTTATTAAAATATATGTTATTACAAATATCTGTAAAATATATGTTATTATAAATATCATATGCTAATTACGCTCCTTTATGCAATATCAAAAAAAATCTTATAAAACTGACATAGATACTTGTATCGTTAAAAGAACGTAATTATAACAATTGAAGGTTCTAGAAATAGGTTAGCAAAAAATTGTAGAAGCAAGAATTAGATAAATGAAGAAGAGCGCCGATATTGCTCGTGCCATGCGGTAAGTTCCTGGAAAGCCCCCAAGTGCACCCAAACCCAAATCCCCAGAAGAGAAAAAAATCCATAAGCAAATTTCCGCGAAAAGAAGGAGAGGTGGATAGAGCGTGCAACACCATCACGCGATGCGTTCCGTTTTACGCAGTTACTGAGCTGTTAAGCGTTTTATATGTAACCTGTCTAATAAATTGGTATTTATGCAAATTTAAATAATAACCGCCATTGTATGTAGAACATTTTCCGCAGATACATGCAAAATGATGCGAATTCTGCGAATGTGTCAGTTTTGATGAATATCTTACTTTGCGTCATTAAAGTTATCGTAAAAGAATTGCGTAATTTTTTTTTTTCGAAATTTTTTATAAGAAAGATTCCAATGTTTTTTATCAAATATAAATGAATGTTCAAATAAACTTATGTTTTTTCGGACGTTTAGATACACTTAATTTTTTTGAAAAAGCTTTTAGCATTCCACGTTTCGTATAAAAATATCAACGAATGATTTCTAGGTAATAGAATATTCTCTCGAGAAAGGGAAATATTTAATCTTATGAGAATTATTATAGTATTATTATAATTTATTAAATGACAAACTCAGCAACTGCAGTATCGTGAAGTCATTAGAGCGAGTTAGCCCAGGTCGGAAGGGAGAAACAAAATCAAACTCAAAGGTACCTAATCAATTTTTGGGTCCGCCCCGTGTAACTTTTGTATATACGTCTTGAAGAGTTCCAGCTGGTCGGTCTCTTGCAGAACCTCTACGCAGCCTTTGAAGTAATCTGTCGTGAAACAGTCCTTCCTGTGCCCCAACAATCAAACATACTTTAACATTTATTATTATAAATCGTACGAGTGCAATCATACAGTTATCTCGTTCTAATTACTAGAATTAGAGCGAGAGTGCTATATGTTGTCGTGTCGTTAGTGTATGCTAAACATAAATATATGGATATTTAAATAAAAAAGTGACCTATCCACTGAAAAACGACACAACACTAAGTTTCAGTACACACGTAGCTATTATATTATTGGTCAACCATTATTGTATGAACTTCTTTTTTTATTATCACATTTTTTTTTACAATGTTCTCGTTTAATTTTCAATTACGTAGCAAATGAGCATGTATTTCAGCTATAGACAAATGGCCATTGCCGTAACAAATATAGGACAAATACGTTGCTACCCTCGAGAACAGAGGTTTTCGCACTTGTATCAATGTGACTGGTAACCATATCTCAGTGAAACACAATATGTTTACAAAAAAATGCTTGTCGCGGACCACACGGTCTACCTCAAAACTAACTCACATAGCCACGCGTGTACAACAAAAAACTACAAAAAACACAAACCTGCATAGAGTGTAAAGCTGGGGCTCCCTGAAGAGGTTGTAGCAGTCATCGCAGATCCTGTCGAGGCGCGCGAAGATGGCCGCGTCGTACACGCCCTTGCACTGCAGGTTGAAGAACGAGCGCCTCGCCACGTGGTGCGGCGCGCCCGCCGGCGACGCGCTCGCCAGCGACAGCGTCAACAGACCCGCCACAGCTACTTGTAACGAGCTGAGATGCATCTGGGGAGAGGAGGAAACGATTTAGTACGCTTTTTGATCGTATAAAGCAAGCGAACAAGACTCTAATGAGACCACACAGCCACTTGTAACGAGCTGAGATGCATCTGGGGAGAGGAGAAGATTTAGTAGGTACACTCTAACGAGACCACACAGCTACTTGTAACGAGCTGAGATGCATCTGGGGAGAGGAGAAGATTTAGTAGGTACACTCTAACGAGACCACACAGGTACTTGTAACGAGCTGATATGCATCTGGTGAGAGGAGGAAACGATTTAGTACGCTTTTTTATCGTATAAAGGTAGCAAGCGAACATTACACACTAATGAGACCACACAGCTGCTTGTAACGAGCTGAGATGGATGGATGAGCGGAGATCTGGGGAGAGGAGGAGAAGATTTAGTACACTCTAAAGACTAGGAAATACATCTGGAGAAGACAGGATTATTAGAATACTCTATGAGTCAGACAAGTGGTAGAAATGATGGTTTTGGATGGACAGGAAAATGTTGATGTTTACTTTACTCTGACAAGATCAGTCAAACTGTAATTAACGCTCATGAGGTAATATATGCTACCAAATATGTAGTAAGATTTTTTTTTGTATAAAGGTAGCAAACAAGCATACTGTCTTGTTTTTGGTTTTGGCGTGATTGCGGTTGTACGAGTTCAACGTCGTAGTCTTCAGGAGTATTAATACATCTGTAACATCAAATGCGATTCAATTGTACTTAGGGATGAATATAAATATCAGTGGGCGACGAGTGACCGTTCACCTTGGGACTTGGTCATCAAAGGAAGCAATACATTTTCGGACAATGAAGTTGCAGCCTTATTTTAGATTGGCCACAAATACCCTAATAAGATGCCAGTCATCGTTTGACATTAATTTTAAATAATCCTTTTTGTCATCCTTAATCTGGATATTAAATATAATAATAAATCTTTTGACATTAATTTTAAACAATCCTTTTTGTCATCCATATTCAAGATGTTAAATAAATAAATGTGCTAAGAACATAATAATAAATAAATCAAAGTTACATCTGAAACGGTACCTCACTGACGCCTATAAAAAGTAACTGTTGATTGGCCAATTAAAATTAAAATTAAGAGCATATTACAAAAGCTTTTTAAACTTAACGCGATATAAAATCTTAATTGACACTTTCTGAGTAATAACATACAACTGTATATTTGTTCATGATTGTATTGTGAAAGTTAGTAACTAACTTTACAGCGGTAAATAGGTACCTATATAAGTAGGTACTTCGCCTTCCGTCTGTCTGTCACATGGCAGTATATTTGGACCAGTAGTAGGTAGTTACGTTTTCACGCCTGCACTACTCAACCAATCATTATGAAATTTTGTACACACATTTTCAGAACTGGCGAAAAGGATATACGAGTAGAGCATTTTTTATCCAGAAAATATTCTCTTTTTGAAGGAGACAAAAAATAGAAATTGTCAGAATTGTGTTTTGCGAAGACAGAATTAGTCCCGTGCATAGTTGAGTAATATAGAGACTAATCCTTCATTCTTGCAAGACTGGCTCAATATTACTCTCAGTAGTTGCGACAGACGCCTTCTACCTATTTATCGATAGCTAATCCGTAGATTGATTCAGAACCAGCTTAGGACATGTATGCGAATACTAGTTTGGACTAAACACAGGCAATAAAACATAATTATAAATAGTCAGGTACTTTATTTGCTAGCTATAGGGAGTATGCATTTTTCCCAAACACAGGTTAGTGGATATATGTGACCTTTTTTGTTAGACTGAGGAGGCACCATCGCTACCCTGTCACCATCGCATACGGAGGATCCGTGAAGCAATTGAACATGCTTACTCGAGTAGCTTAAAGCTGTTCGAGAGATAGGATAGCCTAACACATTTTTATCTAGGAGGTGGCGTAAGCATAATTAAGTTCTATGGGTTTTATTTAAAGAAAATTTGATAAGGTACAAAGTACAATAACGTAGTCACGCCCCAGAAAGATGTGGGCTCGGCAAAGATATAAATCAACTAGATAACGTAATTTATCTTCACTTCATATACCTAACTATACAAGCTGAAATACTGAAGTGACAGAAATGACCATGAAAGTATTGATAAGCAGGAGAAAGTCGTAAGCCTACTCAGTGATATCGAGATATGTCATTGCAAGATAGTGTCTTCACGTCCAACGCTAGTGAAACGACAAGAAAAATCTTTTGCATTATACCTAGACTTACCTTTGTATGAAAAGATAAAGGTATTTGCTGTATAGACGTTTTTCGAAGGAATCGTGCCACTTGAAACGTCTCTCTGTGGATTATTTGCATTGTAGACATTATTATGAAATGTTTTTGTAATATACTAATATATTTATACATAGTTATGAATGGAATGACATGTAACAATAAAGCCCAACAGAAAACAAATTACTAATATGTATTGTGCTAAAATGGTCACGGAAATTCCGTCTATGTTGGGGCTAATTTAAAACAACAAATCAACATAGATGTCGATAGCTGATTAATTGAAAATAAACGACTATTCACTACAGTATAAAGTTAAGCACACATAGCACAGGTTGCACTACAGTGTGATGGTGCGTTAAATATCTCAAAATAAATTGCAGATTTTCTCACAATTTATTCTCGGAATCAGGGCCTGATTAACCCTTAGGCTAATTAGGCTGCAGCCTAGGACGCAAGAATCGGGAGGGCGCGCTGAAATCATGTCTCCTCATGCACTATTAATCTATGCGTCATTGCATCTATCCTACCTACATATTTCAACTAGACCGCTAGAGACAACATTGAATGAACTAAACACACTGTAAGAACCGTGTTTCAGTAAACAAAGTCAAAACTAATATACTACTTTTTAGGCCGACCGTAACACACCTGGCGGGAGCGCTTCCTCATAATTAGCCTAGGGCGGTCAGACCTCTTGATCAGTCGCTGCTCGGAATACCAGATACAAGTCTAAATTTCCATTAACATATTTTTGCCGACACAAACTAAGTTGTCCAGGCAACCAACGCCGTAACGCCCTAACCGCGACTACTGTTTGAATATGGAAAACGCCTGTTCTGCGGCTGATATTGTAGGCAGGAGCATGGCTACCGCTGTATATACCGTATCAATGGGGCCCGGGGCTCCAGGGTCCCCGAACGTATTCTTAATTCTTAATAAAATCCTAACAAATTCCGATGTGGAGCCCGAACGTGTCCTAAATTTGGGCTCCCCAAAAATTCTATATGGGCAATCTATATCTCAAAGGCATGCTACACCACTGATTGTAGGTTAACAAAATTGTTTCCATACATCGGAAGACGTATCATAACTCGAACACCTAGTAAATATAGTCGTAAGCGCTAAACTGCTGTTCGCAAGTCTTTCACCGATTCCGAGAACCCAACAATGGGATTAATGTATCAGTGGGCGTGGGAACACTCTGTGTCGACGAGGAACCTGTTTTTTGGAGTTCAGCCGGCGTTTCTCGGAATAGTTCCAACTATTTTTATGGATAAATTCATATTTAGAATATAAAGAAGTCGGTATATGGTATTGGTTGGCAATGGTGGTTGCCTTTAATATGAAAAATTCATAATTTAAATATATTTTAATGGAATAGCATATAGATTTTATATAAACTGCTCATAGAAATAATATTTTTGTTTTTAGGATATTTATGTAAAGTTACTTTTCCGTCATACATTTTTGCCACCTAATGGTAAATGGTCACTGCCTTTAATGTATGAAATACATAAAATTATTACATATAATTGATAGTACATAAAAGTAAATAAAGTTAAAGTCCTATTTGAGGTGGACCAAAGATACTTATATGTATAAGTGATAGAGAGCCACACCAATCGAAAAGCAAATTGCTAATAAACCACTGCAACTCAAATTGCTGTAATCCACAGACTAGATTTTACTTTTTACGGAACTCTATGCCCCCAACTCACGCTTGACCGTTTCGTTGTGTGGTCAAGCGGGCCTTTGGAGCGCAAACAAGGCGTGCATGCCTGATTCATGCCGCGGCTTAGTAATAAAGTTATTATGTCGATCGAGTTTCGCATGAGAACTGCAATCAGCAAGCTGGTTTACACTGCAAGTTTAAAAATAACTCGCGGATAGTGTGTGGTCTGCTTTAATAAATTTATTATTAAATTTATTATAGGTATGTTAAAGGAGGTATATAGATAGATATAAGGCAAGTAGGTACTTATACAAATAATACCTACCACAATGAATCAGAGATACCAAATAAAAAGTGATTAGCTCAGTTCTCAGGCGTAACAACGCATTTGTGACAATGGCGGTAGTGGCTACTTACTAACTGCATTTCGTTTGCTACTTCCAATATAAAAAAAAAAAACTAAATCTGAAAGGTAGAAGCGCATCTGTAGTCGGAACTGGGACATGCATGTATTGAAAAACAAATGAGCTTAGATTTTTTTACCGACTTTAAAAAGGAGGAGTTTATAAGGTCGTCTGTATATTTCTTTTACGAAGATAAAAATGAAATAACAAGAATTAATTACTTAGATGATTACTTTCAGTGAAATAGAAACCAAAGTAAGCACCTACACGAGTTATAAGTTACACATGAGTCATAATTGTCATAAGTTCGTATTGGTTTCATTGTGACCGTTACCATGAAGTTTACGTAATAAATTATTCCTGTGTTATGACCATTTGCACTAAATATCTACATTTAAAAAAGATATTCAATAACGCTCGAAAAGTGAAGATTCGATTATGTCCCAATTGATTATTATACGTATGTTTAAAAAGATCTTTTTTTTAATACCGTCTTAAAAGAAATAGGCATAATAAGTATAACGACACAAAAGAAATCCATTCATGGATGGATTACGCCAAAATTTAGTACAATGATTTGAGTTTTAAATCAGTGTTTAAATTTTAACATTTAAAAAACACAGTTTACAAGTTATCGCATTTTCACGTACGTACCACATTCGTATTAAAGAGTGTGAATGTAGATTACTTGTAGTAAATATTGTTTTACAGAACACAGTCAATGAGAAGTCAAGTATCTGCTTAGCCGACAAACGGTGTCAATGTTTCACGTGAAAATACGAATAGCTACAATGATTTGAAGAGGCTTTCAATAAGGCGTTTCTAGATAACTAAGGAATGAACGTTCGCTTGTTTGTGTGTGTGTATATGTGTGTGTAACGCACTCAAACGCATTACTATACGCATATTAATTGCGGTTAGCGTGTTAGACTGCTCGGCTACCACCCAACGCGCGGAAAATGTAGCCTTGTGGGATACGCTCGTTTTTGCTAAAGAGAATGTCGCTGTAATTGGTTCTTACCGGATAGCTTAACTGCGCAAAAATCGTAAACCAATTTATTGCCAGTGACAGTTTTTTATAACTAATCCTAGCTTAAGACAGGCAGGCGAAAGTGGTTATTTTCGCCAACGGATATTTGCAACACCAAACAGATTGCTAATGTATTGCAAAAACTCTTGCACTGTGTACTGAAATGCCTTATATCTTAGACTAGAGAAAAACTCAGGAGGAAGCTCATTTCACATCTGTTCATTGTAAAAACGAACACGAAAAGTTTTCGAGTGCGACGAGTCCAGTCTTATAAAACAAATCGCTACATCGAAAATGAGGCGTTTCGCGTGAGTAAATATTATTATTATGATAGTACGCGCTAAATTACGATGCGTTGACGCGGGAAAGAAGCCAAATCGCGGACATAACTGTCTCATCTTGGGATCGTAGCCAACTTGTCAACTGTCTCGTAATTTAAAAAATACATTTACGAATATTTAGGACCGGATACATTTAATACGTAATGTTAATACTAGTGGAAGTTTGTTTATGTTAGATATAATCTTGAAAACGTCGGACTTTTATTTTATTCAGTTTTCACAAACTAGTTCTAAATACGTAATAATTTTATGGAGTTGGCAACACTGAAGTCACCATTTGAATTGTAATTATTCAAATAAATTTGTTTTTCTTTTTTGTTACTTGATGAGTAACTAAGTTACCTGCATTCAGTGATCAAGGTTTACCCAATTAAACTTATCTACCTATTGCATTTAAACGCAGTTGCCTGCATCTTGGTCTCAATTTGAGTAGATATGCCGCCATCTACATATTGAGGCGCGTAATAAACAGTGAAGTTTACTATATTTACAAAAACCGTGCGACTCGGCTCAATCAGTAATAAATCGCACCATTCTATGTCGCCCCCCCTTTCTTTATGATAATCCCTTGATAACTGCAGAGAAACCAGAACGTATGCTTGTAATATGTGTTTGTATCTCTGCTCGTAAGACTAAAACATTTTCACAGATACCGATTTAAATAAGCTTTAAAAGGTTGTTGGCGAAAATGTTGAGTTACTGGATACGTACCTAAAATTTAAAAAACCAAGATGGCGGAGTTTTAGCGCCATTTTGTGGGCGGGACCTATTCTATTTCTATGGATTTAATATGCAAATCAGTTTGACTAGCTTCCTAGGTAGCTTGAAAGTAAGCTTATTCTATATGCATTATCTACTCTTCAGGCCTGGTCGTTTGTATTTTGGCCGGCACGCCTTACGAACAGAATCACAAGTAGGTAATAGTAATGAACATTTCAATATCTTTTAATGTTGCTAACTACGGACTCCATTTTACAAATTTTCCACCGCCTCTATTCGCATGTAAAATAGCTAGAGACTTATCTCCATGACCCATTCCGTTATCTATTTAATATTTACTCTATGCGATCAGAGATGTTTATTTTGACATCTCTTTTCAGTAAGTCATGGTCAAAGTAGGTTTAGATCAATATTTGGGATGGTGTGTAATTAGATACCTATATTTTCCATCATAACAGTCTGTACCTACATTAATAAAGTTATTGAAAATTGCAATAATCTCCAGATAATTAGCAACACTTGCGTATATTGATACATACAAACTTATTGCAAAAACCAAATGTCACGACATTTGACATTTCCTTTTTGACAAATAAATTAACTGTTTACTTTATGTCATACTTCATGCGCGACGGTATTATACTGTTACATTGGAATGTATCTACTATTTTTTTAAATAAACATTTTATAAAACCGATATTATCAATCCATTACTTTTCATGATACCATAACTGTCTCACAGCTAGGCAAAGGATAGTAAAGATTCTCCCACCTCACTGACTCAACTGTCAGACTGAAATTTTTTAAAGTGTGATAAAGTGCGAATTATTAAAGGTTATTAATTATTTTTCTAGGTTTGTGTTTTACTTATACAATAAGTACGTAATATAATAAGTAATTTGTACAGGTGCTGGCAATAATTGGTTGGTTTGCAATTATTATGCGTATGAACGCGTTATTCCAGATTTCTTACAATCTCGTCTAATATTTGTAAACAAAACCACATAGTTTGCTAATTCACACTTATTAAGTAGTAAACAGTAGAATTTAAATAAGCGATAAACATAGGTTTTATGTAACGATTGCGTTGTTTAACGATAATGAAGTCATGTAAGTACCAACATAAATGAATAATTCATCTGTAATTCTGTGTGCAAAAAATATGTTGGCAGGTAATAAATGTACGCTGTATTCAAATGAATCCAAAGACAATAGCCGGCTATCTGACCGACGATCGGAAGTAGGGTTGTTATCTGCTACCGATTTTTCCCAATAGTGGCAAATGGGGAAATTTATTATTGGAAATTTATTAAGCTGCTGTGGCTTCGAATTTAGATAATCTGTTTTAATTTATCGTGCACAGATAACAAAATAATAATTCCATAATGTTGGACAGGTTTTTGACATTTAATTTTTTGAACAAGGATGAGTTAGAGAGAGACATGCAATTTTTGGAATGGACATGATTTATGGGCCAGATTTTGAATTTAGAAATTTAGGTAATCAATGTCTATCAACCCTATACGAAGCGGCCATTATGGGTGCGCGCGCGCAGCCTTCGACGCGACCTCTCGCCGGCCTTTGCACGAATTTGCGTGCGCTCTCACTTCCTGGTTTCACTGGGGGTGTGCGAGGTTCCCAGAGCTGTATGACGTGGATCTTAGTCGTAGGTAATTTTGGCGCGTTGTAAAAAAATATGTGGGCGAAATTTTAAACACCTTTTACGCCACTCTGACGTCGAAAAGCAACACGACTTCCTCTTTAGGATTATAACGATGGCGCTGGTACCCCCCCCCCCCCCCCCCCCCCCCCCCACCCCTCCACACTCCAACTTTTTCCCTTCATACTTCACTTGTTTTACAATTTTCATTTTATTATTTT
>DWNR01002009.1:0-13847 GCA_018250455.1 Polygonus leo | reverse complement strand
AGGACACCTGATGGTAAGTGGTTGCTATCATACTGTGGTCTGTCACCGATTTTAAATAAAACTTACCACTACAATAGTTTGACCATTAGTTAACTGCTACACTTGAAGATTGAGATGGTCACCATGTAAAAACTCAAGATGCAATAAAAAGCTTCAAAAGTACAAATTTACCAGTAGGTAGAATGCCTATACAGTAGAACAGTTGTAATCCGACGTCAGATTATCAAATTTGTTGGATTATATAGCCTAATATGAGGGTATTAGGTTTATATAGTCATATAGTCTGGATTTTTCTGAGTAAGCATACACTGTAATCTGACAAATTACGAATCAAAGAATCTATTTAAACTACTAAAAACAACTTATAAAAAAGAATAACTAAACTTATTTACGTCTGGAAATAAATATGTTCAAACAAATTTACAATAGGATTATTGCATCAAGTTACAAGCTGTCAACTCATGCATTATTTTTTTAGAAGATTTTCCGATTTTTATGTACAATCAACAGTGATAGGAGTGTTGGATAATAGGGGGATATTGGATTAGCCAGGGGCCGAATTACCACAGTTCCACTGTAGTTGGATACCCAGAGCTACCTATATCCTATGGTGGGGTTACTGAATATGTTGGTTGCACCTCTGCTCTATATTTTATTAACGTAAGACTGACTTGCTTGTCTATCATGCTTGGACCGCCATTTTTGAAAAACCTTAATCTCATCTGAGTATACCAAATACTTTTAACATTCTTAAAGCTCTCTTGTATTTTTACCCAGATCTGGATTCATGCACTATTTCCAAAAGAAGGAGTTCCTCGTCAAAATGTGGGACAAAGAGACAGATGACATGAGCAAAGCGGAAGTGAGTGAGGAGAGTATAGAACGGCTGAAGGACAACTTGTATAACTTGGACAGGCATCTGGGACCATATCCATATGAAATTTGGCTGAAGTGGAAGCTTCTCACCTCACAAATCACAGGTAAATCATCATAAATTTTTGCCAGGTGGTAGAACTCGTGTATTTTGACGGGAGTGCCTTTGCCTCTACCCTCATAATCCTCCATAACGTAATTCTTGTGTTTCGGATTGGAGAGGTGTGGATGCTGTCTGTACTCATGTGTACATGAGGTGAACATCATAGCCCGCAGGGTTATCAATGCTTATGTAGTCAACCTCAGGTCAAATGTTATTGTACTTGGGGGTGATTAAGAATGGTCATAGGCAGCAGAGACCACTTACTGTCAGGTAAAGCTTGTTTCCTACAACAGAAATAATCACAACCCATTATTTTTTCTGTCTGGGGTACAGGCTTCCTCTCAGAATTAAACCAATTTTGGCAAAGGCCTACCAGGCCTACCCAGTGCAAATCAGTAGACTTTATACACCCCAAAATAAATAATATTTATATAACAAAAAAAACAGAGGTGTGTGATTCTAAGTTTATAAAATTATTTTATGTATAATCATACTTATTAAATCACATTTTAATATTTTACTATTTGCTAAATTTTACAGCTGACCTAGCAACGAAATTGTCCCCCGAGAGTGGCATAATCAGGGCATCGGTGGAGCTTCTCTCGACATCAGATAAAGATAGACCCAGGGGTATTAAGTCAACAGAAGTCTCGATGGACCAGGAATCTATAGAAGATGTTAATACTGAGAACAGTAATGAAGCTGGGCAAAGTACAGCAAAGAGAGCCAAGCGGGCTACAGCACAAGAGAGAGAGGATGCAATGTTGCCAGATTTAAAACCAGCACCAGGTAACTTATAAACAACATTTGTGTAATTAAAGGACAAATAAGAAAAAATATGTATATGTTAAAGGGTTTTGTTGAAAAAACAAAAGATGATAATGAACTAAAAGCTAAAAAATAATGCAGAAAATCTTTAGGCGTAGCGTAACCTGTGTATTACCTGATATTAATATTAATAGTTACACCATTTTTCACTTAAACATTTTTTTAAAGTTTCTCAGCTTTATTCCCGTGAATGGTAAGTAAAGAGAAAGAATCATAGAAAGTGATTATAAACTAGAACCAATATCCAAATCAGGCTCCTTTTATCAGGGTAAAATAATATTTGGGTAATTCACGCTGTAATATAAAAAAAATCCTTAACAATATTTAAAGTATTATAGTTTATTATACATTACCAATGGGACAGAATATCATATACCTGTTTTCTAATTCCAGAATTCTTTGGATAATTATGTAGATGACTTATTTATTATTTTCTCTAATACGTAAAAACCAGTTTAAACCAACTTCAAAAAGAATATCGTCCATTCTCAATTCGTCTGTTTAAATTCTTTTTTTTACTTTTTTCAGGTACCGCTTTGAGATTCACAGAAATACCACGCGATAAGTTCCCGCCAGGATCGACGCCAGAAGAGATCACGAAACATTACCTGGATCAGTCTTATACTCTTGAGCTAATGATTGAACAACAGGATGAGTAAGTTTTACTTTTTTATTTGAGGTGGTAATTGTAAAAAAAATGTTTTAAAGTATGTTATAAACATACAAAATCAAACCAAACCATGATGTCTATTGTGTTACAATTTCATATAGAGAAGATACTAGCTGAAATTAAGATGATAAAATTAGCAGTAAACATACATAAAAAATACATACAGACGATATAATATATATAACTTCCTCGATTTTGAGGTTGGTTAAAAATGACGTGAATATCTTAATTTTCCTTATTTAAGATACTTTGCGTATCATTGGCAACTACTCCTTTTAGTTGCCAATGATACTTAACCAAACGATTGCTTTATCGAGGATTAAGAGGGGTGGCGGTGGTACCACACAGTATATACAAATTCTAGCAGTTGGCAAATCTATATTTGTATTAAATGTTTTCCATTTACAGGCCTCTGCACATCATAGGCGAGTTGCAGTTCTCGTATTTATGCTTCTTAATAGGACATTCCCTCGACGCTTTTGAGCATTGGAAAGAACTAGTAATCCTTCTTTGCTCTTGTGACGACGCTATACACAAGTACAGAAGTCTATTCTTCCACTTCATAAGGACTATCGAGATTCAAATAGAAGAAATGCCCGAAGATTTTCTAGCTGATATTGTGATGAATAAGAATCTTGTGTACAAGAAGCTTAGAGAATTCTTTCGTACCGCTTACATGAGTAAAGTTGATGGGCGGTTGTTAACATTGATTGAAAGGTTCAAGGAGAATTTGACGGAAAAACTTCAGTGGGATTTCACAGGACTAGATGCAGATGAGGAAGATGAAAGGCCGGTAATAGTGAGATTAGATGAAGATGCAGAGTAACTTTTATTTATTGGGTGATTATTGGTGGAAGAATCTTAAAATAGGCTATTGGCTTATAGATAGAGCCATTGAAAGCCGATAAGGCATTGACATTACAAGGGTGCATTATGATACCTATTTTGTGTCATAAAAAATAGTGTTCGCGTTATGTGCACGTTAGAACTTATACTTCTAAGTATGCTAAGAATAAAATCTACTGTAATTATGCATATTTTGCTAATAAACATATTTTTGCAAAAAAATAATTTCGGATGTTGATATTTAGTATTTATATAGAGATATTTATGTGCACAAATTACTTTAGTACTGTCTTAACAATTTGTTTTAGACCTAACAATATTTGATATTTCATGTTCATGTTTCGTCTTTATTTGTTATAACTTTGAAGTCAATTTACTTTAAACTTTAATTTAAACAGTTACTCACTATACTATTAAGATATCCAAAACATAGAAGACTCAAATCAAAACATTTTCAAACGGGCTTTTTTGAAAATTATGGCTCGAAATTATGGATATATACGAAACCTTAGATAAACAGAAAAGAGTTTATTTATATATCTGTGTACGAAACATAAATAAAATATACAGTAAAATGTCGATTTTTACTTTTCGACAGTCGTGAATTTTCTATACAAAACTATTGTTTGTTCTTGCTCTCAATGTTGGTTTTCGATTATCTTGCATTTGTTAGATACTTTGTTTTAATTTAAAAAATATTATAGACGTAAACTTCCAATAAATTTAAGGTAACAATTTAAGGGAAATCGGTAGTTATCTACATTGATATTTAAAGCCAGAAATAGATGAGACCCTGCCGTCTTTTATTCTGTCTTAAAAAAATATTCAGTGTATTTTAAAGAGTTGTAATAAATGTATACTAATAATATAAAACTGAAGAGATTGTTTTTTTAAACGGGTTAATCTCAGAAAGTACTGGTTCGAATTGATAAATTATTTTTGTGTTAAAAAGTCAATTTATTGAGTACAAGACTATTATAACATCATATAGGCTATATAACATATATATTAATAACGGCTATATAACATCATGTAGGCTATTATAACAATACGCTACGAGCAATAGGAGTGGACTATCAACGAAAAATGTTGCAAAACGGGGAAAGTTTAACCCACTCACTCTTATGTACGTTACGCAAACAAAGCTATGTATTATATCGCGGGTCAGCTATGTATTATAAGTAATACATGAAATTGTGACAATTTTTTATTAAACTTATTAACAGTGAAGATTAGATTTAGATATTAAATATATTTTCTATGTATTAAAACATGACACTTTTTTTAAATTTAATGCACTTTGACTTTATATTATCTTAATAAAATGTGAAGGTAATTAGTTAATTAAATATCTTTAATTGTTTCATACGGTTTTCATATTTTATTGTAGTTTTTTTCTTTTTCAGTGTCTATTTGTAGAGGCGTAAATTGCAGAAGCGAAGAAAAGTAATATACTTGAATTAACTTCCGCAAAGTAACTTCTGATACTCTGACTTTATAAAGAAAAAATCTCATTTTTCTTTCTTCATTTTACTGTCATTAAATTCTATTTCTGAATGCACTTTCTACAGGAAGAATAGAAGCGATCTAATACTTGATAGTTTTATAAACATTTATGAATTGGTGATAATGATATCACATTTTTAATTATTACTTTCGTACTAGGCCCCAAAATCTTGTGCGCACAAGAACGGCGTGCTCTTAAACAGTTCTGGTGACTCATTTTTTAGATATTCTAATGACTCAATAGATTAATAAAGTAATAGAGCCGACTTACCAAATGCAATAATTAGTACGTAGGAACATAATTTTTATAGTAGATATCGAAAATAAGATAATACTCTAAATGATAAACATGCATTGAAACATTAACTTAATATAAGTACAAAAAAATATAACTTCTTTATATTATACTCTTATTATTTTCCAGTAACTACTATTTATATTCAATTCAGTTCAGTTGGTTGTTTTTATAAAGTATAGTGTAATATATACAGAAATAAGGTTGTAGTTTACCCATTTACGGTGAGAAATGGTTAATTTTTAATTTAAGTCTTAGAATAATATTTTATTAAGCTATACCTGGCTATTGCGTATTTTTATAGCATTCTATTAAATGTATTTAATAAATTTTACCACCTTTATTAAATGGTTTTATTTCAATACGAATAAGATGACACGTCTGCGAAAAGTACGGCACGGATTTGGGTTTAGCCGAGTACGCTCGCAATGGTTTTTAATTAGTGTGATGGTAGTTTTTAAGTTATCTCTGACAAATAAAAGTACATGACGTGATTGCCGGCTATACTTATGGATGATTACTGATTTCCATGGGCGGCAGTGGCCACTTACCATCAGGTGGACTGCATGCTCGTGCTACCTTTACAAAATAAAAAAACAAGCTAAAATCAGGCTGCTATAAACGGGAAGGTAATGGAACAATTTAATCCGTGTTTACACTAGTGGTAATTAGTCGTAGTCTGTTATAACTAAACTTTATTATTTATACCAATCTCAAAAGTTGCAAAATAAAAAAACCAAAGATTATCCACAATCAATTTATTTCTTCTTTTTTATAACCTTATTTAAGGTTTTCTTGTTATTCTTCTTTTCAAACTTAGGCTTCTTTGTTGGTTTTGCCTCTGCTGTAATAAAAAGTAAAAATTACAATCAATTTATAAATTTAGAGTTGACGTTGACGACATTGGTGGCAGTCACCACTTGCCATCTGGTAATACCCTTGTGTGCTACCCTTAAACGATAAGAAAACGAGCCTACATAAAATTGTGTTGAATTTTATATTGATATGATACAAAATACAAAATTTATAGTGTTATTTTATATATTCAGACCTTATATACGTTTTGCATGTAATATTATATACATGCTTACATATTAATAAATTATCTTAGTTTATCATCAAAGAAAAAAGAAATCTGATATATTGAACAAAAGTCGTATTGCAATTTTTTTACATTTCCAATATACCAAATGATTAGGGTGTTCATTTAGTTCAATCACACATTTAGTTCAATTCACAATTAATTCAATCAATATAATTTTACTTACTCCTATTCATTCTCTTCATTTGCTGTGGTGGTGATTTGTTGGAATTTGGTTTCTTCCCTTGTTTCTTAGATAGATTTACTTCTACCTTCTGCGTTTGGCGACCTTTTGCCTTAGGTGGTGTTGGTGCCTCTTCTTCATCACTGAAAGTTATGTCAGTTAAGTAAATATTTAGTTGTTTTCGAAGTTGCGTACTAAAAGGGGGCCAAAGGACACTACTATTAAGTTAGTTAGTAGTTAGTAGTTTAGTTAGTTAGTAACAGGGATATAGTTAAGAGCTATAACATTTGATACTAGGTGACTCGCGCAACTTCGTTTGCGTTATGTAAGTGGGTAAATTTTCCCCGTTTTTGCAACATTTTTTGTTGATACTCCGCTCATATTCGTCCGTGATGTTATATTATAGTCTAAAGCCTCCCTCAATTAATTAGCCTATAGCCTTCCTTATAAATTGACTATTTAACACAAACAGAATTTTTCATAAGTAGTTCCTGAGATTGGCGCGTTCAAACAAACAAACTCTTTAGCTTTATTTTATATTTATAACATTTGATATTTTCATATAATGTGAATCCTGCTCGAAGCAGTTTTTGTGTTTCAGTATTGGAAATGTGTGGTTGTCGGAGACACTTATATACAAGGTTACAATCTTAGTCCTTAGGAGTAGCAACAAATCTGTGATAAATCTCAGGTATGATTCAATTTTCAAAGTTGGCAGTCGATTGCAGCCCAACCTTGCATACTTATCTTCTACCTTTATTAGAAAAAAAAAAAAAAAAATATTTACCAACCTTTCATCATCTTCTGTATCTTCATCAGACTCCTCACTTTCATCATCTGATTGTATATCAGAATCTTGTTCCATAATTTTATCATACTCATCAGAATCGAAATTCATTGAACTGTCACTTTCATCATCATCAGAATCCTTTTGTATCTGAATGAAATCCTCTGGTGGTTTCACTCCTGCATCTTTTAACTTTTGTTCTTTCTGTTGTTGAATCTTATTTACTTTACCTTCCTTTCCAGGTTTCTTATTTTTAGCATCATCTTGTGAAGTTTTCGTTTGTTTAGTTGAATTTTTGTCGGCTCTAGTTACTGTTTTGTTAGATACTGTTGGTGTTTTTACATCTTTCTTTTCATGCTTTGTGTCTTTCGGTTGTGTCTTAGTTTTTTTGTTTGCAGACATTTCAGTTGGCTTTGCAGGTTTTGCATCTTCATCCTTAACTTCTATCTCACTTCCCTTTTTTTTCTTGTTCTTTTTAGTTTTTCTATTAACTTTTTCTTCAACTTCCTCCTGTTTAACTTTAACCTTAGGATTTTTCTCCTTAGGGTTTTCAGATTTGATATCCACTTGTTTTTTTACATTGACTAAATGCACCAATGACTCTGGAATGTCGACTGGTGTGAAAAAGTCATAATCTACATCCAGTTCACGTAACTTTTGTTTTGTTTTTGATAAGCTGAAAATGAAATAAAGGAATTAATTATTATAAACAAATAGAATTGAAAATTAAGTGCATAAATAGGCAAGACAATAAATAGACAAATTAAAATAGTAGATAATTACTTTGACAATAATCTTCTAGCATTTTTCAATTCTTCATTTTCGTCTTTCACTGCATTGTGTGCCTAAAAAGTCATTATAATATTAGTTTTTTTTCATACATAGCAGTTATAATTAGTAGTACATGTTAAACATAATAATATTTAAAAACCATGTTAACACACAAATAAAATCACACACAAATATAGAATTCCGAACAAACATTCAAGTATGTTATTTATTCATAAACTTCATTTAATAATTAATATAAATATTTCTATAAAAGTACCTTCTTCATTTTCTGACGTAAATCATTCCCTGGATTATTCTGTGCATTCCAATTTTTTCTTTTAGCTAAACGCCTTTGTTTTTCCGGAGGGACTACAGCAGCTACAAAGAAAGTTTAAAATTAAATTAGAAAACCAACACATTTTTTCTCATTACCTGCAGTGGTAACAAACTTATTGTTACTACTTAGTTGATAAAAGCAAACATTTTGGATAGATTTTTTTATGTGAATATTACAAAAACAATAAGCAATAGTAAATATTTAAAAAGAAGTTAAGAACCATTCATCATTAAAACATATCAATCTAATTGAAGATATGGGTGGATGAAGGGGACACAGTAAAATTTGTTGATTTTGACAAAAATAGGCCACAAAGTATTGTTACCTATTGGTTATTGCGTATTTAACCCCTTCATCACTTGCTATAACTTAAATTGAGCTTAAAACACGTTGTTTTAAAGTCTTATATCGTTTGTAGGCACATAACACCTTCATCTTCACGAACACGAGTGTAAAAAATTGAAATTCTTAAAAATGTGACTCTTCGATGACTTTAATTGTAAAAAGAATTATGAAAACACATATGCACAAGCATGCATGTACACTGGCACTTTATAGATGTTTATTTATATAGAATAGTACTCATAAAATGGTATAAAAATTCTCCTTGAAGCAGTTGGGATTCAGTTTGGAGAGGCATGGTTGAAATCTATATTTATACATGAGGCAATAATCTTAGTCCTCAGAGATAGCACAGCATCTATGGTCAACCTCAGGTACGATTAAATCATTCTTGGTGATGATTACTAATGTCCATGGATTGCAGTGACCATCAGTTACGATCAGGTGATTTGCATACTCACTTGCTACCTTTATAAAATAAAAACTACAATATTGTACCTTTTATCAATCTCTTTCCCATGAGATAGTTATTCATGGTCTCTGCAACAATTTCAGCTACATTGGGATCCTTGAATTCCACAAAAGCGTGTCCTTTGGACATGCCAGTACGCTTCGATCTTATGACTCGTGCATTAGTAACAACACCAAATTGCTTGAAATAATCAGTCATTTGTTGCTGAAAATAATTCATAATATTTTATAGCTCACTAAACTGTTGGAAGAAAATAAAATATTTATTAATTTTATATGAATCTCATATGGATAGGGTGGTGATTTCAGAATTATATAATATAATATGAACTTGCGGACCAAATTCAACGCGGACGAAGCCTCGGACACAGCTAGTGTAACATAAATCACTTCCCATCAGGTTCCCCAAATGTCTTATTGCTTATTGTTTACTGGCTTATTGCTAGATAGTAGATAATCAGCATATAGAATTTTGAACATGTTAGGCTGATAACAATTATAATAATCAGCCCAGTGCGAGTACACTGTATCTTAGTTGAAAGGAAGTAAAGTTTATTATTGTATGGGAACCATCTTTTACTTAAATATATATGGGTCATTCCATGACAAATCGGCAAATTTTTTACCTGACCCCTTCGATTTCGCCAAAATTTTTTTGTCCTTTTCTACTGCCCCAAAGAACATTTTTCAGAATTTTTTCAAATTTTTTTTTCCCGACTGAAAAAAAGTTACGAGTATTTGAAAAAACCCGCTCTTTCTTTTTTAAAAAACTAGAATTTTTTCATAAATTAACCGTTTGGAATCTTTCTTTTGTTAAATTTTTTGTTTTTAAATGTAGTTTTCAGAAAAAAATATAAAAATAAATTCAGAAACCCAGATATATGAAAAATTTTATTTTCTCCAAGTCCAACCACTTTTATTTTTTTGCTCTTAAAAATCATCAACTAATTCTACAATGATCCCCGCAAATCATTAGATGTACCGACAATCGCTTCAAATTTTTTTTTATGGAAATTTTCTTCTTTCAATTTTTGCGCATTTTATGTAACTTTGTTATGATTTTTTTTTATTTTCTCGTGAAACCTCAAAAGTTGAATAATAACATTCTATTTGAGAATTTCAAATGATTAACGTCCAAAAAATGATATTTTTTTCAAAAAAGTAATAAAAATATTTTATTTCCCTCATTGACATTATTTTTTTGCCCTTAAGGGCATTTGTTTCTGTTGGGTCATGAAAAACACAAACAAGTCGATTTGACATGGAATGACCCATATATACGTATTTTTTGCATATTCTGTGAAAAGTTCCTTTTTTTTATATTTTTACCTAGCAATAAGCCTGTCTTATTTTAAGTGTTCCCCGTTTCCCATGGACAATTGCAACACCAGAGCTCTTTTCACACCTTTTTTGAAGAACCCATGTCATAGCGCTCTGGGAATACCTCGGGAGGAAGCTCATTCACATCTTGCATGTGCGTGGTAGAAAATACCGTGCAAACCAAACTACTTTAAAATAAGAAAATAAAAGTTAAGAAGCTTAGTTTAAAACAAACCTCATAGAACCCATGGGGAATGTGAGACAGATACACCAACCCACGTGGCTTGTGTCTTGGTTTCCTGACTCTTCCTATCTTCACATTATCAGTATCTTTCTTTTTCAAACCTCCTGGTAGTCCCTGGCCCTGAAATTTAATACCACATGTTAATTAACAACCTGCATGGCACAGTGGTCACTCTACTGGGTTACCACAGAGAAGACTGGATTCAAATCTGTGATCATTTGGATTTCCGATCTGGGTTTGGGTATTTGTGTATTTGTTTCCTGTGGATGCTTTGGCACACACAACAAGAAGATTCGTATTGTGGAGCTACAAGAGTAAGAAGTGTTGTTATAAGTGTAATTAAATGGCAGTGCTATATCCTTAACTATAGTTATATTTATTTTACATACAAACGGTGATAGCCCAGTGATTATGTTTTAAACTGTAATGCTATGGAGCATTCATATATTAGGTATCCTGATTCTTTTTAATCATATGTACACACAAAATCAATTATTGAAAAAAAAACTTGCAAAGATCATAAAAAAATAGCTAGCAAAAGGCTGGTAATTAATTGTGAGAATGCCATGCTCATTGCCATCTTAGAAAAGTCTAGTTTCCAGCCGTACTTAACCGGCCATCACTTAAACATGAGACAAACATTCTAGTCTTCCAGGATATCAAAGCATCCATGATACTTATATCCTTGGGACAGCCACTTACTCCCAGTTGGATTAAAACTTACAAATAAATCTCACTGGCTATAAAATAATTAATTTCTTTCACAAAACAACATGCGACATAACCTATAATTGGGTAAGTATATATGTTAAACACATCACCTGTAATAACTTTTTGATGCCCTTTATATTTTTGACAAATTGCTTTTGTTTACTTGAATCTAAGGCTACGTTTTCCTCCATCGTTGAAAAGAAATTATTTTTAAAACAACACACGCATTAACCTATCCTATGTAGGTTTAAAATGACAGTGTCAGTCACAGATAACTATATTAGTACTTAGTAGTCAGTCACAGATAACTGTATAAGTGGTGTCAGTGTCCTGTCAAAATCACAGAATATAGACCCATAGATTATACACTTATATACTGATATGGACCTATCAAAATTGTCAATGTAATGCCTCAGCCACATTATTACCACATATTGCTTTTCGCATTGCCCACTGCCCACCGTGAAAATGCTTTACTCTTTCTATTTGCGATATGGCGCTTGTATTATTGCTCCTCGGGTCAAACGTTCAAAAAACTGATGTATACTGATGGATTGGAAGAGCACGGATCGAACGGCTTGGCGAGATGTGTAGCTGAGATATACTTTTTCTAGCATTTGATTAAATTTAGAGTATGGTTTTTAAGTATGGTACTCAGTCCGTTAATATATCTATGCTGCTAATCCGCTGACAATTAGTCGAGCGGTAGTATGCCATATACAGTTATTTGTGTCCTTCACGTTTGCGTAGCCATGTCTAACGTCACGACAATCCAATTAAAATTTTATTTACTCAATGCGCATTATTTATTTAAAAAAATGTTCTTATTTAAAGTACATTTTTACATCGTAAAGTACATTTATTATTACGTTTCTTGTTGGCAACCCAAAAGTTGCCATGACTTATGAGTGTCAGGTTGACACCGACATCTTTCATCTGTCAATTTTTAATTTGCAAACAGATTCCCACCTCATCCCCTTGCCTCCCTCATCTTGCATCCCTAATAGAATAATATATCACAGGTGCGATGCAATATCGATTGTCGACACTTGAGTAACAGAGTGCGTTATAAATGATGGCGGGGTTTACACTGAATCAATACGTGCAGAGCGTCCAACGCATGTTCAGATCTGGTCAAGGTGAGGGTCTGGCTCGTCTTCTGTCTCTGAGGGACGAGCATACGACCAAGAACCTGCTCTCCAATGAGACAGCGGACCTTATCGAGACCAACTTCACTGAGTTCGTCTCGTGTTTGAACTGTTCCTCGCCGCTTGATGAAATAGTTGCTCATCACCTGGCATGTATTAAGGTTTGTTTACTTTTTTTTATTTAAATAAATATGCTAAATAGCCGGTACAACTATAGAATAATGCAGGATTCTAATAGTAATTAGTGTAAGAATTTTCAAAATCGGTTCATTTGTATTAATTAGAGACAAACAATTAAATTGTGTTCATAACATCATTACAAATCTATATTTATATTATGGTTTCATCATTTTTCGAAATCTTAGTTAAGCCCTACGAATTCCTATGTGTAACAAAAATAGCTTGTAGTATTTGGGAATAATTTAACTTCCTATATGAGGTGCATGTAAGAAGTTTTAAAATTGGTTCATTCCATTATAATTGACATTAAACAAACACATCTTTCCTTATCATTATGTTGCTGTATACTATGCCTACCTGCCTATACTATACCTATATTATACCCAACTATACTATACCTGTATACTTGCCACATTTAAGGAAGACATCATGCAAGGTGTCCCAAAATTCAATGATAATCCGTGAACTGAAGATAGGCATGCTTATGCCTGTCATGAAAAAACAGTTTGAAAAAAACACTGGCCAAGTGGTCTTTGCTAAAACTTTTTCATTTTGCAATGCAGTAATCACAGGTTGGCAAATTGTACTGTTCTAATCATTGTAATGATATCCTAAATAATCCAGCTATCGGTATCAATCGAGCTTGTGATAATGAATTAAGTCACAAAAGCTGCTGTTTAATTACAAAACATAGTCATACTCCAAATTGAATTTGAATTTTTCAAAGGAAATTATTTTTACAAACTCTGATATTGTGTGGTGTTAAAAAAATATACCAACGATGCCATGGCAAGTTTTATCAAAAGTTGGCACATTTAATCCAAATTTCAAAATGGTCAAAAAACAAGCTTGAACTAAAAAACATATAACTTGCATTTTTATATCCAAAGGTCGATTTTGAGTTGATATTTTTGATGAAAAATCCATATTGTACTGTACTTAACAAACTGTGTGTTTGAATTTAGTCTGAGACAAATAATCATTAAAATAGTTAAAAATACTACCTATCAGTTAAAGCAGATAAACAATTATCCAATTTTTGTGTTGTTTTGGGTGTTAGTCAAGATGGATATGGAGGCTTTGATTTATTTTAATTTTGTATATGGGAGCAAATCAAAGAATTTTCTAGAAATTATAGCTTATATCATTT
>DWNR01002008.1:0-13849 GCA_018250455.1 Polygonus leo | reverse complement strand
TAGGTATGACTCAATTGTACTTGAGGATGATTACTGATGTCCATGGCCGGCAGTGGCCACTTACCATCAGGTGGACTGCATGCTCGTTTGCTACCTTTACACGATATAAAAAAAAAGAAAGAAAATATTAATTCATATTAAGAAAATAAATTCATAATAAGTGCTATCCTTGATAAAATTTGTCTTACTTTAAAACCGCGGTGGAGTCGATCCTTCATGATAGCAATAAACTCCTTGTAGCTGAGCAGTCCGTCGCCGTCCGCGTCGAAGATGGCGAACACGGTCTTCACGAGGTGCGTCGACTGCGACACGCCCGTGCATATCTTCACCGCGCGGTGGAACTCGTCTGTGGACAAATGCACGTTCAGATATTGCATGCTCAGGAGTAGTTTTTTTTATTGTGCAGAGGTAGCAAATGAGCATGCAGTCCATCTGATGGTAAGTGGCCACTGCCGTCCATGGACATCAGTAATACTCAAATACGATTGAGTCATACCTAAGTTTGATCACAGATGAGAAGACTAAGATGTTTGCCTCGCGTTTAAGACAGACGAATTAAGAATTATTAACGAAGAAAGACGTTTCGACATATTTCCAGCGAATGTTTTGGAAAATATATATGACGGGATTGGAAAGAAACCTTAAATATCTCGTAAAGAGTCTGTTTATGAAAAACTGACATTCGACATTTCTTAAAACACTTAACAAATGATGCTTCAATAGATAATGATAACTTATAAAAATTAAAAGGACAATTGATAATATAATCTAAAGGATATTTCGAATGATGGCAGAAGATCAGAAACATTTCTGAAGAAAGATGACGGCACGTCCAATGACAACGAATCAGCTGAAAATACTTCAAATGTCCTATAAATCTCTAAAAAACTGAATGACAAAGAATTGTCTAAAAGCCAACAAATATCCTTCGAAGACGTTGAAATAGCTAAAAGTAACTAAGAAAGACATTAACTTGACAAAACATGTTGAATGAAAATTACTGAAGACACTTCAAATGTCTTAAAAGTGAAATGTTTTAAATTACCTATTAAAGCTGCGAAATTTGCTTAAAATATCATAGAAAACAGTACTTTTGGATATGGGATGATCAGCCAGCGTGTACATGCGCATGGCGATGGTGAAGTCCTCGAGGTTGTTGAGGAACTGGCAGAAGGTCTTGAACTCGTCAAAGGTGATGCCGCGGTCGTCGCGCACGCGGTCCAGCAGCCGGTCCAGGTACATGTCGTACTCGTCCGAGTCCAGATACGTGTAGCGGAGCAGGATATTTGTCTATCACGACTTCGACGTCGTTTCTACTTACTTCATGTGATTATTTCGGAAAGTATAATTATGTAGTCGTAGCTAAATTTACCGGACTGATAAAGGAATTTTAAATTTCTCGAAAACTATGAAAAACTAACATACGACGTTCCGTATAATACTTAACGAATGATGCTATAGATAAGACTTTAGGAGACAACGAATAACTTAAACCAATTGAAATGACAACTGATAATGTAAAGGTCACTTCTGCTATACATAGAAAGAGAGACACAATTCGGGAGAAAGCAAATGACCTGAAAGACATTTGGAATAACTTTAGATGATCTAACTACACATAAAATGATGACGTATCATCTGAAAAATTCTTCAAATGCCCCACTTAAATGTCTAAAATTTCAAGTAACATCGAACTTAAAGAGGAAACACCTAAAAGTGATTCGGAATGACTTTAAATAGTTTAAAATACGTTCATGACCTCTTGAAGTGGATATTCTATTAGGAATGGTATTTACTATCCTACCTTTGGATATGGGGTGGTCAGCCAGTGTGTACATGCGCATGGCGATGGTGAAGTCCTCGAGGTTGTTGAGGAACTGGCAGAAGGTCTTGAACTCGTCGAAGGTGATGCCGCGGTCGTCGCGCACGCGGTCCAGCAGCCGGTCCAGGTACATGTCGTACTCGTCCGTGTCCAGATATGTGTACCGAAGCAGGATCTTCGCGAAGTCCACCTCGGAGATCGTCTCGTGACCTGCAAACGTCACCATGTAAAATGAAGAGACTATGTAACTACGATAGTCACTTGACTTTAAGTGGTGTTTATGGATACAATATCTTCATACGGATGTAGATACCAAGGGAGACCCAGACTGACATTTCATCATCAAATTGATCGTGCGCTGTCTGAAGGAGATGTCAAGAGTCTTCGAAATCGGCGTGTTTGTATGAGGAGAATTATGAAAGTAGAAGAAGTTAGGCAAGTATGCCAAAACCGTGCCATTTGGCCTCGATACACTCTGCCTACCCCGTCAGGGATTTGGCGTGAAGATGTGTGTGTATATCTTAATATTCTACCACAAAGATGAATCCTTCAAACTACTTGGCGTATTCAATTTTTTTTATTGTTTAAAGGTAGCAAACGAGCATACAGTCCGCCTGATGGTAAGTGGTCACTGCCGTCCATGGACATCAATAACTTTCCAAACCGAAAAACAATAAATTGCTTCACGAGATTATGAGGGATCAACTGTAGAATCAAGCGTACATACCCTTAGAAAACTCATGGAACTCCAGCTCGAGCACCTCAGTCTGCAAGTTCTCCATGAACTGCCTGAAACCTTCGAATTTCAGGTCGTTTGTGCCTTTCTTGCCAAAGAAGTGCACCTGGAAAAGGCTAACAATTTAGTTTCAGTTTCATTAAAACTGTTACTTAAAGTGGGCGCGTTTACAGTGACACAACTGACCAGTGCAATTTTACCAGCCAGAATGTTTTGAAATAAATTAATGGATTTATTAATTGTTACATTTTTATTACAAATAATCATATTATATTTTATACTTACAAATTATAACGGTATATTTTTATATTTTTGTCAGTTTACCTGTGTGTCTGTAGGTTTGTATGCAATTGCATGCGCATCAAGCAATCTGTACAACTTATTATACGATGTTTTAGTATGATAGGTATGCTAGTGTGTAGGATTAAACTTTTCAATGTAAAAAATTAAACTGATACGTATTTTCTAGGAAAACCCATGTTTATTTCTTCCAGTAAACCTCCTTATTGCATGTTTTCTATTTTAGATCTATCAGGCGTATCGTGAATGCAGTTTTTTGTCCGAATTTCTGGATCCAAGTAGTTCAAAGCTCTTACACTATATTAGACAAAGTACCTGGAGTAATGTATCCACATTATGCCTGCGCTGCAACCCCTGGTCGTCGTTGATGTACGCCTCTTGTGGGGAGCCCTCCTTCTCTTGCGCCTCGCCCGCCGCCTCGTCCTGTATGCCTCGCTTACCCTTCCACGCGAAACTAAATATTTTTTCCATCTGAAACATCATTTTGTTTGATTTTATCATCAGAATGTATTATAGTCCTACCGCTGGGCACGGGTCTCCCTCAGGATGAGATGTATCAAGCAGGAGGCAAGCCCGATATAATTGATATAACGATCTTCCACGCTCGCCAAGTACGAATTGGTAGATTTCATACACCCTTGCGGGTTTCTTTGGTAAACCTATATGATCTCTGAGGCAAGTAGATTAAGTAAAGTAGTAGTTTTCTCACAATGTGTGTTGTTGTGCTGTCGACCTGTCAAGTCAAAAAGTATCGTTTTTCTCAAGTTGGATCAAGCTTCATACATTATGACCAATGTTCATAAAAATCAATTGAGTAGTTTCGGACATCATAGTGGACAAAAATCGAGACACAGGATATTCTGATTTTCAAGAATATCTTAAACTTGTATATCGTTTCAAGATTTTTACCTTGATCCTTAAAACTTCCTCCTCCTCCTGGCTACGGGCTATGCATTAGTGATTTTCAAGTTATAAGACTATTTAAAGAAACATATTCTATAAGTAAGTAGTGTGTCAATGAAAATATTAATTTTCTTATTATCAGGACAATTATATATGTCTTATAATATATTACGTAATATGTCCAAGAAAATATTTACTTTATTATTTTATTAAATGTTATTGCAATATTGTGAAGTTAAGCCCTTCTTATAGCAATGTAACAGTTCAGAATAGTTTAGTGAGGATAAATGATGAAAAAAAGTTATAATTTAAACATAATTCACACAGGGAAGTTATAAATCTAGAATATCACAATAGTATATACAAATTTAATTATAAGATTAAGTGCTATTAATACTAGCATACTATTATGTTACATTATAATAAAACAACAAAAAACACACATAAATATGAAAATCTATTTATTTTTTAACATTTCTTTTATTAATTGTTTTACTAATGAAATGAGTGAAATAATAAATTATAGGAGATTGCAGATAATGCGACAAAAAGGACATATTTTATTTAGGTCTATGCCCGTGATAGGCGGAAAATAAAATATGAGTTCAGAAAAGTTGTTTGAGATAAACATAGAATATGCACAGGTCTTCATTATGATCATATTATTATTAGTGCTTCAAATATTGATTTAGTACATGTTGAATTTATGCCCCCCTTGGCCTTGGCCTTATATTGGCATGAGAAAAAGGCATGGCTTTGGCATAGACTTAAATATTGAAATGTAAAAACAAACAAACAAACAAAACAAAAAAAAAACAAACAAAACAAATAAACAAAATCTTGTTTTTAAAAAAACTTTTTTTCAGATATAAGTAATACAGTATTTTGTTAGAGAACTACGAGGACGCCACATCTTTATGTCGACGATGAACTTTAAAAAAAGAAAAAATACTCATACATTTACAAAGCCTTAATATCACAAACAAAATGGCGGAGCTGCGAAAACAAAATGGCGGTAAACAATTACACTACCAATAATTAATCACAAACTGTATGTTGCATTTATTTAAACTTACTAATGGCGGTTTAGATTCCTTATCAGATATCTGCATCTTCTTCTGGGCACTTGAAGCGACTAAGGAAAGCAGCTATAACGCCAGGATGTCACGTGAGCAATACACAGATAATTAATAAAAAATAAAAAGGAGTGGAGAAAACATATACAGATAATATACACATTTTTTTATCTATACAGAATAAATAATTTAAGTATGTTAAAAAGTAAAAAGAAAACAATATTGGTTGAAAAATCATTAAACACATAAAAAGAGAAGAAAAGAAATAAAAACAGGAAGGAAAATAAACAAAAAATAAATTAACAAAAAAGAAACACAATGTCACAAAAACGGCAGAACATTGAACGACGCACTTGCCTACTTAAAATCGTGTAAAGAATTTTGAACTCGAGTATTTCACTTATTAGGTATAAGCATTGGCAAGTATGCATAATTATGACGTAATTTTTGTATTTTTATAAAATATAGATCAAGGAGAATCACTGGAAGTTCCTCAGCTGCATCTCATACAAGATAAGAAATTTTGCCGAATACCGAATCTTCGGCCGCTCTCGTGGTTAGAAAAAAAGTAGCCATAGGCCGAATACCGGATACAATGCACGCTGAATCAGCATATGATTTTCTCAGCATCCCAAATTCCCAATTGAGTAGAAAAATTGAACCATCTCATTCTTCATCATCTCGTTGCTGTTGGGTTATACCCCTGTTGCAACCCCTGTTGGGTTCCCCTTTAAACATGGCGATGCATAGGCGACTCCTTGGTGTTGCAAATGTTTATAGGTGACGGCAATAACCACTCACTTTTAATCTTTGGGTTAGCACATAAAAAAACAAAGAGTGGCAGAAATGCAGAACATATTTACATTTAACTTATGCACATACATTGTTTTAAAAAGCGTAAAAAGCAAGTCTTAAACATAAGAGCTTAATTTTTTATCAAGTATGTCATATTAGGGTTTTCACACATCGGTCTATTAAAATACTCGTAAGTAACACAATGACCTATTAGAGCCACTTTATAAGCAAGAGAAAAAGAGTTACATATCACAACAACACCGCCAAAATAGTGCGTACACAAAAAATGGGCGTAAAACTACAAAAACGCATTTGTTCCTCTCTCTTTTCAGTTTACATTTTTTCATTATATTTTATTTTCAACATACACAAAACTTGCGCACTTTGCAATGAAATATCGAGTTCAAAATCCATCCACGGGTTAAAAGTAGGTTTGAATCCCGGCGGAAGCACTCAACTCACTGCATTCTGAGTGTGAACGTCCAAATCTTTGCGCTCCTTCAGGGAACCGCCCAGCAGCCGTTGAATCTATAGTTCACATCGCAAAAACATACTAAAGAAAAACGAACAAAAAAGAAAACAACTAAACTATACAAAAAAAACAAAACAAAAAAATGAAAGTTATACAAATAAAATACTAAAGGTCGAGAAAATTCAAAAAAAGATGAGAGGTATACAGAAAAATATTTAAGATCGAAAAAATAACTAATAGGAGAACATGCAAAATCGATCTTAATGAGAAAAATGATATAATGTATAGAGTTGCAAAAGAAAAAATAGCTAAGGCCCCACTACCAAGAAATGCAGAAATAGTATAGTATAGTCAGCTCTATATAGATTATATAGTATTAAAAATATAGGTACTTACATATCCCCTATATTTCTATATCTACTAGATATTTCTGCCATGTATACCACATATAATAAAAATCAAACATAACAATTTACATTTGAAATAGAAAATGAAAAAACTTCAAGAAACATTCTACAAACATTTTACTGCCGGGCCATTTTTAACTATTAATTTTTAAACATTGTTGTTCAATGTTCTACATTTGTTTTTTATGTTTATTATTTCACCTTTATACATTTAACTTTCAAATTTTGATTCTTATATTATTAGTTAAAAGGTGTACAATGAACGTACATATAGATAAATTACATCTTTTATTAAATCAGGCATTGCTTATATTTACTTATATATACTTTTACTAAATAATTCACTACCTTACCCAAGAGCTATTTTGCAATATGCAAATTGTATTTCAAGTATAATAATATATATAAAAAAACAAATATACTCACGACTAGAAACTCATTCTTATCTACTCTTTGGTTGCCGTCCGTATCGAACATGTTGAAGGCTATTTGGAAACCTGATGCAGGCTCTGAAAATACAATTTTACACGATAAATGTATACATACTTACGTATACTAGTAGTACTAATGGACCCAAAGGTATTTTCACAAAATCTATGAGGATGTGTAAGAAAAAAGGCCTAAGCAACATTTTTTAGCAGACTGAGCTATTGCAACCTGCTAAAAATGTGGGCCTATCTGTATTAAAAAGATTTCTTTACATGAAATTTGTATCATGCAAACGTGGTCTTTTCTATCGTATACGGCAAAAACGTAGTCCACCTAATGGTAAGTGGTCTCTGCGCCTGTGGCCATCCCCAAGAAAGATTTAATCGTACCTGAGGTTGACCACAGATGCGTTTCTACCCCTGAGGGCTAAGATGTTCACCTCGTGTACAGGTATAGCTAGCAACCACGCCTATCTAAACCGAAACACAATACTTTCTTCACGGATTATGAGGGTGGCGGTGGTACTTACCCCAACTATATAATTCTTAAAAATTAATAATTTAATAATTATAATAGTATAATTTGTTATACTTACTCGTTAATATTGACAGTAGGAACAAATATTCCGTGTACGAGATGATTCCTGTAAATATAAATAAATTATTTTTTAAAACTTAAAACATCGGATAGACTAAATCAAATGAGTTTTAACTTATTTGCTAGTAATTGTTGAAGCCCATCACCCACCATTTACTCATTCAACTTTCATACCCGTACGACAATAAATTAGAAGTAGGTTAAAATTGACTTCCAAGATTTCATTACATTTGTTTTTATTACGCTCGAAATTCGAGCGTAATAAAAACAAATCCAGACACTGGATACTAAAATAAAGAAAACCGTTTTTTGTATAAATTTTTGAATAAAGAATGTGTATGACAATGATTATTGTTGGCACTGAGTGACAGATAATGAGTGTCAGGTTGACACTTTATAATAGCCTTTACACATAAACCTTTGTGTCAAACGTATGGTAGTGTTTTTTTTTGATTAATTTAGTGTATTTCTAATGCAATATAAATAAAAATATTAGCTTTCTGCACTTTTTCTTCATATAAACTTTAATTCTGTCAGAGTTCTCCCCTGCCAAAGCCCCGCCCTAAGAAGGGGTACAAAGATTTTGTTTCACGTATTATTATATTAAAACTAATAAAAAAATCGTCTTTGGTACATAAAAGTAGCGAAAACTTGGCTTGTTATATTTTCTTATAGTATATACTTATATGAAGTAAAAAAGGGAGTGGTTTCTTTACCTTTATCCCGCAAATTCCTGAACATCTGCGGTGAGCCCTTCTTCAGCGGCGGGGTCTGGTCGCGCAGCTGCTCTATCTCCTTGATGGTCAACACCTTGCGTTTTAAGCGCGCTTGAAACAACACAAAATTACGAGTATCTTATGTATCTGTGCTAGAGTACTTTTTTATTAAATTTTCCGACATGCAAATCTTAGTCCTAAAGAAAATCCGAGAATGAATTTCCTAAATTCCAGAAAACACCCAGATAGATCCGGAGTGATACAACCAATTTCCTCGGCGCAGCAGTTGTTTTGGTAACAATTTTTTTCTCAGTTGAAAATGTTTGTGTGCCGATCATATCGAGATTAAGAGGCGATCATCTAAGTCTTCAGTGTAGTAGCAATCGCCCTCAGGTAGGAATTCAATCCTATCTGAGGTTTATAGATATATCTATGGGTGGCAGCGACCATCAAAAATCATCAAAGGGACTCATTTACTACTTCTATTCTATTCAGATATGCGTAGCATGGAATAATGATGGATCACCCTCGAAACCCATTACTGTCAATGAGAAAAAAAATCTTCAAACAATGAGAAAAATTTAGGCCGTACTCGAAGCCACTGAACAGGTGTGATTTTCTTTGACGATTCCTTAACAAAAAGGATTATTGATAAATACTTTTTAAGATGCACATACCTTTTAAAAATCAGAGGCGGATTCGTAATTTATGCCAATTTTTTTCCAGATCAAACAAAGGATTTTCTTGAACATATTGCGATTTCTGTCTGTCGCATTTGTTCTTGTGGCAGTTTTTTTTAACTGTAGGTACTATAAGTAGACTTACGCCTCGGCTCCTGCTCCACGACAGACTCCAGGAAGTCCTGCGGGGTCATGTACAGCTGCCCACCATACTCCACGCTCGCGAACTTGATGAACCGGCGCTCCCGTGACGTCAGCTTCACTGACTTCGTCAGCTCTTCTGGAGGCTGGAACAATAAAAATTTATGATTAGTAATCACACAACCTTATCTCCATTTCGTTGTGTTGTCAAAAATATGCGGTAGTTTGTTTTATTTGTACAAAGAATACTCCTTGCGTAAGAATTAATAACTATAATTACCTAAATTAATTCTACACGGCTGTCTGGAAGAAATTGCTATTGCAGCAAAAATACCACCTTTTGTATACTTACTATTCTCATTACAATTTCATGTAAATCCTCTTTTTTAATTTTGGTGGTTTTGATTTATCCATCTAAATAATGTAATGGGGTTATCTAAACTAATATACTGTAGGTATTTACTGAACACATTCAGTAAGAAAATTGAATCAATGATAGTGATAATATGACAAAAAATATATGAAAAATCAGGCTAACAAACAATCCTAACAAAAGCCGGGCAAGCAGGACAAAAATAAAAAAGCTTATGTCCGGCTTTGTCCGGACGCCTAGCAACGGTAGGCAGATGAGGAGAGGAAAATAAGGGGGTGAAGAGTTATTAAAAAGTATTTATTAAACACTAAGCGTGTGTTCTACAAAAAAATGGCGTTACTATTTTTTTGTGAATGTACACTTAATGAACATATGTTTATTCGGTTCTCCATATATCAAAAACAAACAAAACATTGTAAGTATAGAAAAGAAACAGCAAATCGGCCATACGTAAGTCAGTATACGGCTAATTAGCTGAGCTAACTGGGCTTCGAACACGGAACTCATCGCGTGTAATTACACTCCCGCCAACACTCGGCTAAAATTAAATGTAGACATACTAATTAGTGTTATTGTAATGCTGCGTGGTGGTCTAGGATAACGTTAGGACGTGCGAGAACGAAACTCTTGGACATAATGTTTTAATCTATCCTAATAATATAAAGCTGAAGAGTTTGTTTGTTTGTTTAAACGCGCTAATTTCCTGAACTACAGGTTTGAATTGAAAAAATCGTTTTGAATAGCCCATTTATTGTGCAAGACTATATAACATCACGCTACGACCAATAGGAGCGGAGTATCAACGAAAATGTTGCAAAAACGGGGAAAATTTGACCCAAACTCTCTTATATGACGCAAACGAAGTTGCGCGGGTCAGCTAGTTCAGTATAACTAGCAACTATAGCTAATTGCTATGATAGCTTGTTATAATTAAAATGTAGGTACTACAGTGGATATGTTATTAAAAACGCTCAAAAAGAGATGATACGAACGAGTTTGATTCGAATCAAAATAACATGTACAGGCAGTGAAAGACAAAGGAATGAAGAAGAAAGAAATTTATTTTCCTAAAGAGTTCGTTCGAGCCCCATGTTCGGCACACGCGCGTATACCTAAACTCCCGCCAACACTCGGCTAAAATTAAATGTAGACATACTAATTAGTGTTATTGTTATTGCCGCTCCAGCGTGGTGGTCTAGCATAACATTAGTACGTGCGAGACCGAAACTCTAAGGTGAACTGAATATTGAGGTCGAACTTGAGTGCGGTTAAATTACTAGATCATGTATTCAGAAAGCCGTACTCTTGCTGTTAAGTTCGATCTCAATCTTTATAAATAATCATATTGATTTATAGGTAAATCAGCTTGGAGACGGTCACGTAGACGTGGTCAAGTCACAAGAAGTTATAATTTAATTTTGATAATAATAGATACAAGTAAAAAGTTATTTTATTAATAAATGTAAGTACTGTACGTACGTAAGTACCTACTTAAAAATACTTTCTAACAATTTTATTTAGTGGTCCACTAAGGTCCTGGGGGGTCCCCAGCCCAGGAGGGGGGGTTATGACCCCCATGACCACCCCCCTGGATCCACCCATGGTGTCAAGAGTCTCCGAAATCGGCGTGTTTGTATGAGGAGATGCCAGAACCGTGGCGTTTGGCACTCGATAATCTCTGCCTACCCCGTTAGAGATTTGGCGTGAAGATGTGTGAGTGTTTTGTATATGTTCGCAACCTAAGCTTGGGACTTTTTTCATTTCGCTACAATTTATCTTGTATAACAAGACTGTTTCATAATTTTGTGTAATGTTACACGAATAACGGTTAAAAATATATTCGCTCTATATATAGTGGAAACTCGATTAACTAACTTGACTGATTGTTTCCAAAATTCCACATAAAATGCTGAGTTAACTAAACTTAAAAACTTGGTTTATAATTAACTTCAAAGTTGAGTGAGTAAAATATTTATTTACTCAACATTTTTTTAATCAAAGTTTTGTTATTTATATTTCGAGTTTTAAAAACCTGATTTAATTTTACAACGTGTAATACGCATATCGAAATATCGCTCAATAATTTACCCCATCCTACTATGAAGCGTTTTACGGGGTATGAAGCCTTCAATACAGAGAGATTTGGAACTGAAATGCAATGTAAAAAATTAATGGACCGTGAACATAACTCCGCAATTAATTTGGTTAAAACCAACCATTTAGGGGTCAGATCGCGTTATAAATTAACTCTCGTGCATGTAAAACCGCTCGGATTCACAATACTACAAGAAGTACGTGTTGCACTCTAAGCGATTAACGATAAGTGAATGACAAGCGATCGCTTGTTAGTGTTTGTGTTCAGTAATCAAATTAAAAATCAAGGGTCCCTTTACAACAATCTGGCATTTGCTGCATTTTTCTACGTATCTTTTAAACTATTATACCAGCACTCCATATTTCACAAATGTATAAAGGTAAATCAGCTTGTAGACGTTTTTGCGCTTGTGTATGTAGTGTGTAAGGGTTAGCTAATAAATAATATTTATATATTTTTATTTTTAATAAGTAGGAACTTAATATTAAACGATCATAACCTCTACTCATGATCGTAATATATCATAAAATGTGCGCAATTTGCTTATTTAAAAATCCACACATGTTGATAGCAGATATGCTATCAGATATAGAATATATAGAAATAACATATCAGAGGGCATTGCGGACCTTTACACATTAGCGTACATTACTTTCTATACCCGAAAATTATATTAACTCGTTTGCTACTTATTGCTGCTAATTATTGATGTCCATGGGCAGTGATCAATTACCATCAGGTGGACTGCATGCTCGTTTGCTGCCTTTATACGAAAAAAAACTTCAATATATCATAGAAAATTTATTACGTGGTGAGACAAGTACTTTAAGATTTATTTCCATCCCGACTTAGGGGTGGCTCGCTTGTTTAATTTATCGCCATATTTGTGACAAAATGGCTATTAACCGCCATTTTATTACACAACTGATTTATTCACGCGATAAGGGACGTATATCTTTTTTAATTTATTGTGACAGGGTTGATGGTGGTTGCTAATAGGGTAGCGGTTTCTTTGACTTCGAGATGTTTTGGTAATTTGCTTTGTATTGTCCGAATGTGAATAAGGGATGGAGGGCGAGTCGATAAAGTGGGCTATAAAACTGTTATAAATAACAACCTTGGTATTGTAAGGAGACCTTAAATCTTGAGAAATTCCAGTGTATTTGTTTTTGTTTATAATGAAAAGGTTCCTTTTATTTTTAAGACTATATAACATTAAGTATTTTCTGGGGTCTCATCGATGCCTAAGATTTAAGACCTGGTATCTAAGGCATCTTCTGTTTTTTTTTAGTTAAGTGTGCAAGTGCAATAAAGGCGTACATGCGAATGGGAAATACATAGTACTTACCACATACAGATCTCCAAATTTAGGGTGGGTTGTTTCAACTTTTCTTTTCAGACTTGTACACGTTAAAAATGACATTAACTATCGTTAACGTATAAAAAGTGTTATTTCACAAAATGTATCTCTAGACTTTATATTAAAGTAACGTTAACCAATGGGTTAATGTTACTAACATACATATATTACGTTAACCAACAGTTTGAAACAACCCGAACTTTTGCAAAACAATCTTTCACAAATGAATTAGGTACATTACCTAATTCATTTGCGAAAGATTGTTTTTTTTTATTATTCACTTTAAGGCACTTGTGGATAAAGAAATGGAGGATATGCCCTTATGTATGGAAATAAAACATATTCATGAAGGATATCAGTCCAAAAACGCAGTGTAGTAAAAAGTTTTAACTTAGACCGTTTTTATTCTAGTCCTCAATTCGTTCTGCGCTAAAAACACCATGAAAAGTAAAAAAAATACACGCATCCACAAGTAGAGATTACATTCAAAGCGTTAATTTTTCTAATTTTAAAGTTATTTTTCGAAGTGGTTATCGGAAAAAAATAGATGCGCCTGTTTTCTAAACCTCGAACCCACAACGAGACAATGACACGTAACGTGATACAAACACTTCCAACACAATTAATTGAACTATATATTTGGATCACCGTTAGTTTAGTCATGGAAAAGTTTCAAGTAACTCGATACACGGAACAAAAGTGTCCCAAAATAATATTCGGAAGGAAAGCTAAGAACTAAGAAGAATGGTTCGCTAAAACGGGTAGTCTATTTTTGTTTGCGTTTCGTATTCTGAGTACATGTGTGGTCTTCATGTTTAACGTTGCGGGTGATAGTTCATTTTTGACAATTCAATCTTCGTCTTCTTCTTTATATATAAAAATGAATGTTTGTGTGTATGTTCTTTATAGAATCGTAAACTATGCATTTGATCGTGTGATGATCTTTA
>DWNR01002007.1:0-13850 GCA_018250455.1 Polygonus leo | reverse complement strand
CTTGATCATGGCATCACGTGTGAACGGCTGGACGGATTCCGCTGATTCTTTTTTGTTGTGTTTATTATTGCCAGAACATAGTTGTTATTAAAGAAAAACTTGAGAAAGTTGCGCAGAAAATAAGAAAATTCAAAAAAACTTAACGATCATATTAACTTTTCTATTGTAACTATAGCAACATAACTTTTTTACTAACAATATTTGTAGTTAAGACAGGACAACGCCTGGTGGGTCAGCTAGTTAGCTAATAATAATATAAAGACCACGTTACACACGTATTTACTAATGGGCTCAGACAGAAGTCGTCCTAGCTTTATTAGAATCCTGACAATTAGCGCAACCTGAAATAGGAATTTTTTCAGACCACACATTACAATTTCCGACGTAAAAGCGGGGGCGAGAAACATGTCGTCATAAAAATTAACGTTGATTCACAGTTTATTAAGACAACCGATGAAAACGCAATACCGAAATTCTGAAAGTTACTCTACTCCCACCTGGAGCACTTTTTTCGTGAAAAATAAATGTAAAACAAGCAATCCCAAACCACAAAACTAATTAAATACCCCGACTTTTTTCGTAATCAACAAATTTCAATTCATAAAATATTTGTAGGTATAATCAAATATGCCTATAGAATATGTATAATTTAGAGAATCACTACTTGTTCTCATTAATTAAAAAAAAATAACAAAGTTGCTACAACTTTGTTTTGTTTTAGTTTTTTTGTTTTGTTTTGGTTGAAAAAAAATATATGGCTTTGTTGTAATACAAAATAATATTTAGGTATTTTACGGTCAAATATGAGTACTGTATTGTAGCGTGTATTATAGTGCATTTCTTTGTAAGCAAATCAATATATCCAATTATAATACTTTACGATGGATAAAAAATTCATAAAACACAATACACAAACCAACTAATCACTGAACTAATTGTATAGTCACACAACTCTGGGTCTGATTCGAGTGTATAAACAAACCGCGCAATGTTTGTACGGCTGATGGACGTATGGACGAACGAATTGAAACGAACTGCCTCGCAGCTTAACGTGTTTACTCCGATATCTAGCACTGAAGTCAGTCATAGCTGATTTTGAAATAAATCTGTTGAATATTCGCGATATCGTTGAAATAATTACATTTGTATATAGCATTCACAATGCTATATATAAATGACCGTTTATAGCGTACGCAACAATTCAGCCGTTTTTGTAATATTTCGGCAAAAAAATCATGATGACATTCAAAAAGTTGCGATATAAAGTGCTATATAGCAATATATAGTTATTTATATCTACAGAACTTATATTACTTCGTCTTTATACAAAATTATACTTATTTAATAGTCTAAACATGAGTGATAAAGTAGTATTGAAGATTCCAGCTTCTCATACCGAAAACTGGGTACAAATAATTTCTGAAGAAACTAGCCGTTTAACAACTAAATACATCATCTAGATTGTAATTCATTGTGTGCTATAACACATTACATAGAAAAATAATATTAAAACACTGTACACAAACCAACTAATCACTAAACTAATCGTATAGTTTCATAATTGTGGGTTTGATTCGAGTTTATAAACAAACCGCGGAATGTTTGTACGGCTGATGGACGTATGGACGAATGAATTGAAACGAACTGCCTCGCAGCTTAACGTGTTTTTTTCCGATATCTAGCGCTGAAGTCAGTCATTGCTGATTTTTTTATAATTCTGTAAAAAAATCATCATGACGTTAGACCAATTGCGAATTAACAAATGATCATATATATAGCATACGCAATTATTCCGCTATATACAACAGTTTTATGATTTCATTTTAATGCAATAAAAAAAGTTTTTTCTTTAATCTTCATTGCCATTATCATATAATGAGTGATAGACTAGTGTGTGTTTCAGTTCTAGCTTCTCTTACTGGAGATTCTGGGCTTAAATCATATTCAGTCTTAGATCAGTCTTACTTAGACTTTTGAAGAATCGAGTCCAATAGAGGGACGGTAATGTATTGTGTTGATGATTGCCAAAACAGTTTACTAAAGCATTTTGCCCATAACTACCTCCTAAATTAAACTAAATTCATTATTCTAATGTAAGTGAAAGGAAAACATAATTGTAATGAACATAATAATGATAAAAACAAAGGGTATGAATCTGTCGAGTATGAGGCACAATTATGGTATCAAAGTCTGTTTATAAGAAGTAATCGGTTTGTATCTGTAGGATGAGGTGTATGTCTTCATGAGTAGCGAATTAGAGTTCAGCATAAATTGGTAAAGCGATTGCGTAAATTGACTCGTTAAATAGGTACTTCGTTAATTTAGTTGATGTTCGGGTTAATGACAAAACACAAACACATACTACAATAATTTTAAGCCCGACAACAACATTCCTTCTGTTTTGGAATGATTTGGACATACGAGTCATACATAGATTTAGATTCGTAATCAGTGCTAATACGGAATTCTGTGCAGACTAGTACATTGGCCGTATCTTCATTTGAAAAACATATCCGCCAGGTGGTAGAACTATATACCAGCTATATTTAAACACTAGGGAAACCTCTAGGGTAGCAATGCACTCGTTGTCAACCTCGAGTACTTTTCAATTGTACTCAGGGACGATAACTAATGTCCATGGGCGGCGATAACCACTTACCATCAGGTGGACTGCATGCTCTATTGCTACTTTTTATACGATAAAAAACATACACGTTTATTTAATGCATTACACATAATTTTATAGATGACAGTACAATCAATACAATGTAAGAGACTAAAGAAAAGAGCTCTCTTTCATAGCCCACCACGCACTGGAAATAAGTCTATTATAGCATCAGGTGATCAAACAAAAAGATTAATATATATTTAAAAGATTTATTGGTATCACTATATTGATCTTTTAATAGTTTTTACTGAACAATAGCCGACCTTGAACTCCGGGCGTGTGTTAGTTGTTCTATTCATATTTTAACCTTCACTCATTAATCATAGATCTATTAATTATTAAGTAATTCGAACATGACATAATGACGCAATTTGTCTACGTAAATATATATATTCATCTAAATGTAAGGATGTTAATTTATTATACCGCAAAATGTGTTATTATGATAAGTATCTAAGATTTGAATACAATTTCATACGATATAGATTTATAATGCCGGGTTCACGCTTGTAGACAGCTGGTGGAACTCGTGTAGTTCGACCGGGGAGGTACCACTGCCCTCCTTACAATCCTCTGTGAAGTAAATTTTACATGTCGATTTGGAGACACGTGATTGTCGGCTATACTCACTAAGGAAGCGACCATCTATGACCTGAGGAGATGCATCTATACTCAACCTTAGGTATGATTAAATCGTACTGATTGATTATTAAAGTCCACGGGCAGCAGTTTGCACTGACCAACAGATGGACTGCATGCTCGTTTGCTACCGTCATTCGATTAAAAAAAAACACGTTGACGTGTAGCACACGCGCACGATACGTGCAAGCTATGCCTTGAATAACTATGGATGCGTCTGAAAAACGCGCGTACGCGTTTAGACGGTTTTGCGAACAAATCGGGCGCAGGAATCGCGCAGCCCACGGACAAGAACCCACTGCACAATTAAAGCGCATATACTAGGTGCACTTAAACTGCATATGTACAATTTATTTGAAATTGGTACATATTTGTCTCAAGTTTTTGACAGTTAGCAAATGCTGTCGGCATCGGTTGCACTCAAAAGTTGCCTAAACGTTTACGAATGTACGTACTTGTACACGGACGATTTCGTTTCAGTTGTAGTTTTGACAAGTTTTTCCGATAACAAAACTAACAGAAATTTCAATGTAGCGCCTAAAGTTCACGAAACTGAATCCGAAACTTCGACTACTATATTCTAATAGTTTTTAAGTGCACGATCCGCAAAGGTGTAGACCCGATGTTATAGTTAAGCATTTACAGAGCAAGCCGAATTCCTGTTTCGATCTTTTGTTGCGAATGAATAACGATCAAACGGTGAGACATCATGGTGTCTAGATATAAGATATAATATTATCTATACCATAATAGCATTGGGTATCATAGATACAAGGCAATCCATGGATTTACTTTACATATATAAAAATTGAAATTAATTTTTGTCTCAGATTTTAAACATTTCATTTCGATGATCAAGATTAAGACACAAATCTGTCCTAAATGGGACAGACTCCCACCGGATTTGTCTGTATATTGTTTTGATAATACAGAAAAATACGAATTTTCCCTTTAACGCAAGTATATATATTTTTATCCTGCTCTTAAACATTACAATTTACATAAGGTGTTATTTATTGAGAATGTAAAATAATATCAAGTTATAAAATATCATTCGCAAAATACAGTTATGTAAGCAATGATAAAGCCTACAAGTACAGTAGTTAATGATTCATGGTAAAAATCCAAGGACATGTCCATTTTAGGCCTAAAGAATTTTTAGATCCGTCTTGTTTTAAAATATTACCTTCGCTCAACAGTAGCATATTAAAGAGTTGTGATAATAAAGATGATCAACATCATGATAATAAAGATGATCAATATAAAGATGATTATCTATCAGTATGGCTTGAAGGGTGTTGTCATTGGCCGGTAGTACATGCTTATTTAAATAACAATGAAAACATTTTATGTAATACTAGCTGACCCGGCAAACGTTGTTCTGCCATATAAAATATTATCAGTGTTTTTCCACTATGTTATGCATGTATTACACATATAAACCTTTCTCTTGAATCACTCTATCTATTTAAAAAAACTTGATCACAATCCGTTGAGTAGTTTTAAAGATCTAAGCATATATAGGGACAGACAGCGGGAAGCGACTTTGTTTATACTATGTCGTGATGCTCATATAGTTATTGTAAGATATTTTAACGTAAGTTCCCTTTTTATACATTTCGGATTAAACTTGAATTAATAAATTAGAGGACATTTCCCGCTACATTAACTTAATTGCTGTATTATTAAAAGTATTTATTTGGGAATTGACCAAATAGATTCAATCAAAATAAAATAATTAGTAAAGCATAAACATGTCAAGATGAAACAATAACAACAATCATTAATAAAAATTAGTATAATTGAAGAGATGATAAGTTTCAAATCAAATTTTGATTTTATTGCCTCATTGTAATCTAACCGGCACTGGCAGTTCTATCTATGCATAATAGAATTGCTGAGCGTAATATCCTCTTTATTTAAGAAAAAAATATGTGCAGATTCTGTATAGAAGCAATAGGAGACAAAACAATTATTTTTAGTTTTTTTTGTTTGTCTGTCTGTATATTAGAACGCGCTTCATGTAACTCTACATTACAAAAGGCAATGAGGTTTTCAAAGTTGTTTAAAGTCAAACTAAAAACTTGGTGCTAATTCTATCTTTTTATTTCGATATGCCATCAGATTATATTCACAATATATTCACAATAATAAGAAAACTTGATATACCGTCTAAAAATAAATAAACTGATTTGGGTATTTGGCAAACAAGATTGTTTAAAACCTCGATCAACGCACTCTTTATCCCGAATCTCATTGGATCCAATTCAGTCGTCCACACAGACGAAGCCGCGTGCAGAAGCTAGCTACAAGATATAGGTATAAAAAATTACGAGCGACAACACCTACTCCCATAGTTATCATCTCCATGGCATAACAATAGACACGTAACCTATTTTTTATAATTACATACCGGATGCATGGAGTTTTTATAGATTCTCAATACTGTGTTGTCATATTTAAATTCGATTATGACCGCTGGACAAAGAGCTGTGGAATAAGGGTAAGGACAGGTCATCTTAAAATATAAAATGCCGTGTCATGTTCATCTAACGAATTTCGAAACTTTTTTGTAATATTTGGCAGTTTATAATTATGTTAATTGGTACAACTTGAGAGATAGGACATGTAGATAGGTAGCGTTCTTGTCAAGATTTTTCGTAGATTACCAACCAATACATTATAATTTAATTTAATTCAATAAATTAGACGGCGCCCGCGTTTCACCACTTTTTTCATCGTATAAAGGTAGCAAGCATGCAATCCACTGTTGTAGTGATGGTAAGTAGTCACCGCCCCCAAGTATAATTAAGATGATAAAAAAAAATTGAGTACTGTACTTATACTGCTATTTCTACGGTCTTAAATCACATTATACACACAACATCACATTATATAGCTCTTATTAGAGCCCTACTAGCACGGTTTGGGGATGGAACCCCATTACTAAGACTTTGCAGTCCATCTATCCGTTCGTCACTCCTTCGTATTTTTTAAAATGCAATAGGTAGACACATGTTTTCTTTTTCAGGATATAGTCATAGGCAGCTACAACAACAAATAAAAATAATAAGTTAACAATTAAATTAAGCAAACCGATATATTTCTGCGTTTGTTCATTCTACCGTGTTTTGCCAATATGCACTTTAATTTTAACAAAGTATATCTGAAAACTTATTTTCAAAAAACGCCATTTGTTAATACTGAAGCCTTCGTGCGCGTGTCCGACTCGCACTTGGCCTATTTTATCCTATACCCGGAAGCGGTTCAGTATTCTACATAACTTATAATTAGCAACTTCCAAGTAGAGTTAGCCACTTCTTATGTTAAATATCTATAAGTAGTTGATTTTTTTAAAAAACATCGGAGTCATGATCGGTTGCATCAAACAATGCATCATTAACTCTTTTTGCTCTAAGCTTAAATAAACTTCAGTTATTTTATACGCAAGAAGACGAACAACCTGACAAAAAGATGGTTCGTTATAATAAGTATCATAAATAAACAACTTCTTTAGAATTCTTAATTGCTTAGATTATAATAAAATTTTACGGTTTACGGATTACGTTGAAAGGTTGAGATTTTTTTCAAACAGCTCTAATAAATGGGTATACAGTTTAATGTTTTGTATGCAGTTACGCTTTTTAATTACTAGCTCCTATCCGCGGCTTCGCGCGCAACATTACACGAATTTATAATATTTCTTATCTTTCAGGAAAATAGTTGTTTTTTTTTATTTTTTTTTGTACCTCAGACAGTGTGTTTCTTATGATGGTTGGTATGAAATACATGAAAACATCACAAATAAAGTCATATTGGCAAGTTAAGTATCATATCAGTTTCGATAGTTAGTTTTACGAGTATATATTTAATTTAAATAAGGCGTACACGAAGACAGTGGGTTCTGTGCTAACAAATGGCGTTGTGATCAATTGAAATGTACGTATAAAAACGTAATTCATTGAATAACAACTAGGTGGCTTTATTTAAAAATATGTATTAAAATACTTTTAAAAAATGTTCATGTATTATTTTCTTTTAATATTTATTATCATGGCAACTTTAGTAGGTAATATAAACATTCTACGAAAATTTCAAATATCTACTTATTGTCTTAAAAAAATAAGCAAGATAATCTGGCATAAGAATACCTACTTATTTTATTTTTTTTATTTCTTGTCGCAACGGTCTATATTGGTAATATTGGTCGCTGTGGCCGTCAGGGAGTATATCCAGGCAGTACTGCAATATTAATCATAGTATTGAATATGCTGTAAAATATTCAAATGGATATCTATTGCGATTCAGTACAGCCACTTGGCAGATGAACGGGCCGCTAAGTCTTGGTAATAAGGTCTCGTAATCCTGGTTCTCTGAAACTATGTAAGTCGGAATACGTGCTAAGTTGGAGCTAATTAAAATTCACTGGTCGGCAGACTAATCGAACTAACTCCTGATTAGTCTGATGCTATGGGTTGACATTCACGTCCACATCAATTCATCTCACCAAAACGATGTATTATGAGAACTGAAGAAGGAAATATTTATATATATATATATTTATTTAATTGAAGCAAATAAGTATCATCACTATTATATGTAGTTTATATAATAGTAGTGACTACCAATGTATATGTATAAACAGCTGCGAGACTAAAAACCAATATAAGATCGTCGATTACCGGAAAAATTCATGCAAGTAGCTACCTGCTATAAGACGAATGTAATATCGCTTTTAAAATTTAAACTGCCATTACAAGACAAGAATTTGTAATTGAAATCCCGCCGCAGACCGCAACAACGACAGGATAGACACACGTTGGCGATTATACATCATTGAAGTGAAAGATTAACAGACATATAGATAGGTTAACCCTTATATTCCATAAATAGCTGGTTAAAACTAGTTAAACAAACTTATTAAAACAAATTTACTGACGTCATACAGCTACAAAATAAAGGAAGTTAATTATTTGTCCTGTAGTATTACTACTTTCTACGATTACTATCTTATAGTCTACAAAAGTTCTGCAAGGACAACTTTGGATTGGAATTAATAATAAAATGTCCGCAGCGGTTATTCGAAGATAATAATTATTGGCACTAGTTGACAAAGTAATCAAACTTAGTTGTTGATCGAATGGACGTTATCTTTGCGGTGCGCTCGGAACATGCTATCTGAATTGGAAACTTGCCATCTATCTATAGACTGACAATCTATTTTGCAAATTCCATTATGGAAAAGTAACGGAGTATGGATGAAGCTACATTACAATTTTATTTTTAAGGAAACATAAGCAATGTTTGTATAGACGATAAAAAATTGGCACTAGTTGACAAAGTAATCAAACTTAGTTGTTGATCGGTTAGACGTTATCTTTGCGTCGGGTACGGAGCGTGCTGTCTGAATTGGAAACTTGCCATCTATAGACTGAACAATTTATTTGCAAACTCCATTATAGTAAACTGATGAAGCGTGGATATTCTTTAAAAATATGTTTCAAAATAAAATCTTCAATAAAGTTACACTACAATATTCATTTTAAGGAAACATAAGCAAAGTTTGTCAGAGTAATAAATTGGCACCAGTTGACAAAGTAATCAAAGTCACTTGTTGATCGAATGGACGTTATCTTTGCGGTGCACTCGGAACATGCTATCTGAATTGGAAACTTGCCATCTATAGACTGAACAATCTGTTTTGCAAACTCCATTATGGAAAACTAACGGAGTATGGATTTTCTCTAAAATTTGCTAATCAATTAAATTTGCGATTTAAGAAACATTAATATAATAATTTTAATGAAACGTAAGCGACGTTTGTTATAGAAATAAATTGGCACTAGTTGACAAAGTAATCAAACTTAGTTGTTGATCGACTAGACGTTATCTTTGCGGTGCGCTCGGAACATGCTGTCAGAATTGGAAACTGTTTGGCAAACTCCATTATGGGAAACTAACGAAGTATGGATTTTCTCTGAAACTTGCAAATCAATTAAATCTGCGATTTAAGCTACATTACAATATTATTTTTAAGGAAACATAAGCAACGTTTGTATAGACGATTAAAAATAGGCACTAGTTGACAAAGTAATCAAACTTAGTTGTTGATCGGTTAGACGTTATCTTTGCGTCGGGTACTGAGCGTGCTGTCAGAATTAAAAACTCGCTATCTATAGAACGAACAATCTGTTTGCAAACTCCATTATGGTAACCTGATGAAGCGTGGATGATCTTTAAAAATATGTTTCTTAATAAAATCTTCAATAAAGCTACATTACAATATTCATTTTAAGGAAACATAAGCAAAGTTTGTCAGAGTAATAAATCGGCACTAGTTGATAAAGTAATCAAACTTAGTTGTTGATCGAATAGACGTTATCTTTGCGTTGCGCAGGGACCATGCTATCTGAATTGGAAACTTGTCATCTATAGACTGAACAATCTGTTTTGCAAACTCCATTATGGGAAACTAACGAAGTATGGATTTTCTCTGAAATTTTGTAATCGGTTAAATCTGCGTTTTAAGCTACATTACTATATTAATTTTAACAAAACATAAACAGCATTTGTTAGAGTAATACTCGTATATTGGCACTAGTTGGCAAAGTAATCAAACTTAGTTGTTGATCGAATAGACGTTATCTTTGCGGTGCGCTCGGAACATGCTGTCAGAATTGGCAACTCGACATCTATAGACTGAATAATCTGTTTGCAAAGTTGCTGTCTGTTTGTTTGTTCCATTATGAAAACTTAAGACAAACTAAAGTGTGGATTTTTTCGAAGATTTGTTTCTGTTAAACAACAATATAACATCCATTTTTATAAAATGTGAACAACGTTTGAAGATACTGAATTGACAGAAGTTGCCAAACCAATAAAAATTCTGTCGGAAATCGGATAGTATGTGCTGTTAAAATTCAATATATACTGAAATATTTCATAAAAAACTCCATTATTCAATGTTGATGAATTGTGGAGTATGCCTAATGATCAAATGTCCAATAAATTTTAAATTATACTAGCTCAATATAAATACGGAGAGTTTATTTATCATTACGAAGATTTATTGTTATCTATTAGCAGTAATACCCAGTGGTTTTGAATGTCGTAGGAGGTCGTATTTGTAAGTCATGTGAATCTACATTTATACGTAATACCTGAAGATCTTAAATTTTTCGATGTTTTTGGTAAGAATTTACCACCAATAACTTACTGTTTATTTAGCTGTTTGTTTTATATTACACGTAAGAGGGTCTATGAATGTAAATATAATTACGCGCTCTCCGCTTTTGTTCTTACGGGATATATTGATTATTAGGAAGTTTTAATTTATATCGCTAATCGTACATCTGTTATTATATTAAGCAGGCAGATGTAAATGTTTCAATTTTACTTATGGTTTTACAGAAAATTTGCATTTGTTGGTCACTTACAAATATATTACAGGTATTTCGAATAATTGGGACAATACGACAGAAATGGATTTTACGGTTAGTACCTACTTATAATAAAAGTTTCATATTAAATAATTAATACCATTTAATCGTCAAAATATAACATCGATCAAGCTGTTATAGAAAATATCAATAAAAGGTACAACTATAAGAATATAAGAGCACACACCTTTACTCCTTTTATTTATAGCTCTCCAGCTTATGTAGTCGTTGATCAGATTTGTGATATGACAAGGTTTGTATGTTTCGATGTGGAACGTCGTTCAGACATATCGTAAAACGGTTTGAAATTGACTAGAGATAAAACAGCAACAAAACACAAAAGAAAAGTGCCATTAAAACTCCGTTACACGCATTTAATGGCAAAGGATAGTCTTAAAAGAAAATTTACTGTACAGTTCGAAGTTTTTTACTCCAACCTGTTGCGTGTGTTTTATGTCAAAAAGAACAGATATTGAAATCGACCGATACGAACGAAAAGTGCTGCTTGTACGGCTGTTAACGTCAATTTGATTTGTAAGTTACCTACAGGTATGGTTTTACGCTTTGTTTACTACCACCAAATATTTACGAACGATTTATCTCCTAAAGAAGCTGCTTCTACTTTCGGAATTGAATATTTCTTTGTTAATTCTTTTGTATTTATTTAGTTCATACGATAGATAGTTACTTCGAAATTATTCGCGAAATATCTCTTTTACAGAGGATTTTGAATATTCATATGCGGTTTTAATTACATTATGTAGGCATCACTTTTAAGACATGCGTAAGGTCTGTCTTCCTTTTCATATGCGCAAGTTTTCTAATTTGCGCATGCTCATAACCCTAACATCAATATGATATTAAGCTTGTGCACATATATCCTAAAGTATTATAGATTTAAAAGTAAGATAATAAATGTTGTTGTTGGTATTCATTAAAATCAAACTGAACAAAGTTTATTTTTTATATCTAAACGTAAGTGAATAAAATTTTACTCCCATATTAGGTGCTCATTTTATAGCAATGTATACTATATTATGGATTGAATGTATTGAAATATATCAAGAAAATCGTGAATACCTAAATAATACAAAGAAAAATGAAACACTCACGTAATTTGTTACTTCATCAAAATGCGAATGAAGCGTGTCTACATTTTCTTCAGACACCAAGTGATTTTTCAGCTTAAGCGGCTGCGATACTTTGAGACGTAAGTTGTTTTTCACTGTCTTCTGACCGTTGATTTTGAGATCACTCGCACCACTAAACGGACAGGACTTTATCCCGTTGTATTGTTCAATTTTCCCGAAAACCGGCTCCACTTTCCCGAAATCGGTTTCGCTCGCGCCGTATTCCGCGTCCATTTTCCCGAAATCGGTTTCGGATTCCGTCGAGTCTTTTTTGAAGCAGTACTTGAATAATTGTGACATTTATGTTGTATCAGAAGCGCGGTTGTCGTCGTGTTTACGTCCGCGCTGAATGTATCCGCGACAACATAATATATATGTTTAAGCGAGTAGCTCCGAATGCGAACTGAAGTGAGCACGCGGTTGTCTCGGCAACCGGTTAGCGGGCATTCTAAACATTGCTAAGCAGTGTCCGCAAAAAAGAATCAACAAGTACACGTCATACGTCGCGTCAAAAAACCTCAACCTTGTGGGTAATGGTAGACTCCCGGCCAGTGGCTTGTCACTGCAGCCCGATTAACTCGAAGTTTTCAAGTATACAGAAAACAACGTCCTATTAGTCAACGTTTCATAGTTTTAAGAAATGTTTAAAACTAGTATGCATGTAAGGAGAACTTTCCTTGTATCTCATTATACTTTCATATTATTTATCCTTAAGGCCATTGATAAAATTAATTCTGACAAATCAGTTCTCACATTTAGACCCATAGTGGTTGAGTTGAAGGCAGGTATATACCACTATAGTTTTGATAATGTTTACTTAACATGATTTTAGCGTTCACTAAGAGAAATTCATTTGTAATTTTTTGTGGTTTATTATTAATTAGGAATTTTGATAAGATAATTTAGTACCTCAAATTTGCACCCGGACCGGCATTTTGAGGACTTACATTTATAACACTGTTGAAACCGTTAGTAATATTAGTAATTAACTTAATGACCCAATTTATCCTTACATTGTTAGCGCGTGTTCTATTAACTTCAGACGTTATTTTTCACGGCATTATTAAAATTGAACTTCTTGGAAGACGTATGCGAGCGCTAAAAAATATAAATTATGATGTATCATGCGAAGACATCTATTTCCATAGTAAACTGTGCAAATTCCTTAATACTTTTCTGATTAAATCTGAGGAATACTAGGAAAGATAACATAATGTTATGTAATTGGAGTAATCTTTGTGGCAGCTAGGTAATTTTTATAAAATTTATGTGCTTGCGTTATAAAAGACCGCAGCCAATTAATATTTATTTAAAAGTTGATTAAAAGTATGACGTCTTCGAAGATAATGGTAGTATAATAAAAAATACTGAGTATCAATTATAAATAAATATCATAATAACATAATATTGTGGGTAAAATCCATATACTTATATGATATGCGGGACACTAATTTATTGGCAAATTTATTTTTTTCTTCTTAAAACAGTTGTAGTACCTAGGTACTAGAAATCACACACATGTGTGTGATTTGTATGCTACTAATAATATACAAATAATGGTAATATATATTAATTGAACCTAGTAGACATCAAGTAATAATAAAATTATTTGAAAGGACAATGTTAATTTTATTATGGGAAGTGGCGTCTTTGATGATTTTAGCGGCCACTAACGAAACATGAAAATATAAATCCTATTTTACTCTCATTGTACGTGTCCTAGTTCTGGCACACTTTAACGTTAATATTTTTGTCGGAATAATGATTTAAATTATTTAATTTGTGACTTAAAATTGTTAGTTTGTCACTTTTAAATCAATAAAATAACAAACTTTAATCGTCTATATTTCGGTTCGGACTGAGTTTAGAGGCATACTTGTAATGACAAATTATGTTCGTTTTTGTGTCTAGAATTGATATTTTCATGTTTCGTTAGTGGCCGCTAAAATCACCAAAGACGCCAATTTGACGCAT